>JADRCD010199193.1:14102-27393 GCA_019843815.1 Montemys delectorum | reverse complement strand
TCTCTCTCTCTCTCTCTCTCTCTCTCTCTCTCTCTCTCTCTCTCTCTCTCACTCGTGTATGTGTGTTCATGTGTATGTATGTCTGGGTTAGCCAGAAGTCATACTTAAGTCTCATTTCTCAGGAATTATCCACCTTGGTTTTTGAAAGATGATCTCTTTAACCAGTAGCTCATCGGTCAGCTAGGGCTAGCTGATTCTCAGGGATCTTCCCGGGGCACCGAGACCACAAGTGCAGGCTACCATACTGGGCTTTACTATGTAGGTCCTGGTGAGTTGACTCGGGTTTTCATGCTCACAAGACCAACTCTTGACCAGGTGAGCTCTTTCCACAGCCCTTCATCCGGCCATGAAAATGAGTATGGGAATTTCATTTCCTTCACCTCAGGTGCTGGGTCTGGGGACTTACTGTTCTTCAAGAAGTCCTTTTATATTAAGAAAAAGTCAGAGGTGCCTGAACAGCTACTACAAAGATAAATCACCCAGGATATCCATTGGTGCCCCATAAATTCCACTGCTCAGAATGCTGGTATATTTCTAGTGATTTGTGATGTTGTCCTTTCTGGGGTTTGATGGCAACTTAGGTTTAATACAGAAAGACCAGTTTGGTCAAGGTAAAATACGAAGCCACAACAAAACTAATTCTCTATATTCCCAATCCCCTGGTAGGTATAAAAGCAACAGATCCCAGCTCCTAAAAGCTTCCAGCCAAAATCTCCACTGGAAATATGGCTCCCCATGTGGCATCTCCAGGAGGAAATCCCACTGTTAAATGTATACTTGAAGAAAATCCCAAGAGCCCTGCTTAGAGAAATTTTATTTTATTTTTATTTCAAACCTAAGTGAGCTTCACCTCATCCCTATTATATTTTAAGAGGGAATCACCATCTCCCTCCTGCAAACTCAGAATAAGATTGAAGACCCAGCCAGCTTGAAGGGGACAGTCACAGGCCGAAAGGGATATAGCTCATGTTTCCAAGGCCGAGCTGCCAAGGGTACCCACTGTGTCACTTACATACAGTCTAAAAACTAGTTCAATCACTAATGACCAGAGGAGAAGAGAACACAGGCAGGCATGGGGTCCTCTGCAGAACCAAACCACTCAGGGTTACATAAGCTTTCTCTCTCCTCCCTCTAGAAGTGAACACAAGCCTCCTTTATGACAGGAACCCTCATGTCCCAGAGAAACGCTCCTGCAGTAAGAGCTCCATGGAATAAAAGCTTGAGCAAGCAGGGCATTTAGGAAAACGAGCCTTCCTCCATTTCCAGATACTCTGCCATCAAGGCCCCTGTCCCTTGTGCTTCCTGCCAGGAGCTCATTATAGTCCTGCAGGCTCCGGGATTGGAGGGTACAGCCATTGCACCTCCACTGGGAAGCTGCTCTGAGGCTCAGATGAACTGACACAAGCACAAAGCCTTTGAAAAGTGTCTGGTGTGTTCCGTGGTTCTCTGGAATTTGAAGCCACTTGAACCGTGACTGCGGCAGTCGGTGGTTCTGTTAGCTATGAGACGCTTACTGTGTTCTCAACATCTGCTTACTTACTCGGTGGCTTGTATGCAGTCGTAGCTGTTCCCATGTCTCTTCTACGACCTATGGGAGAAGTCATAACAACGACAACCACCTTACAAACCCAAACTCTAGTTTCCTAGGGGCTTTTTTTAAAATCCTCATGTGTTTAAAGCAAGACCTCTTGGTCTTGACATTATCAGTCCTTCAGGGTACCTTTTGTTGGGGGTCAGGGGGAGCGCACCTATTCACTGCTTATTTTAAGAACTCATGGGGCTCCATTGACCAGACCCCAACATAACCTTCTATCCAACACTTTTAGTCCAAATTGTCAAGAGACTGTCAAGTGTCCCTTGTGGGGAGATTATCTCAAGCATTGGTCAGAATTCATTTTGGAACAAACAAGGTCTGTAAATCACGCCTCAGGCATGAGATGCTCGCTCATCCTGTAACAGATTTGACTCACACCACAAATAGCATTTTACTAGCAGTAAGTGAAACCCGCAGCCTGGCGGGGTCAATGAGATGTTTAGCTCTAACAAGCTACGGTGAGCAAAACGGTCCAAAGTTCTCCATATATGCAAACTCAACATTTAATTTTCTGCAAGATTACCCACAATAATTACAAAGTTTCCATAATACAGCCTCAAAAGCTTGGAACTCTGAGATACATAAGAATTGATCTCCGATCTGTTACCTTTGCTGTGTACTGTGCCCATGTAACAAGCCAAACAGGGGCACACCGTGCTCTCCTCTTAATATTTAGGAGTATTAAAGTGAAACTTTCCTAAATTTAGGTTACTTAGCCAAGTGATGAAGAGAAACACACAGCAACTGTGAGGTGACCATGCACTCACTTTGCTCCTACGCATGTATCCCTTAACTAAATATACTTGCCTTGCTCATCCTAAGTCATGGCTTGACATTCTAAAGATGATTCAATATTTTTGTGATAGTGCTACTGGTTAATGATGGCTCCAAGGTACCAAGTCGACATTCACGTGACACCAGTTTGTTCTATCTGCCAGTAAGACACAGACCTTTTGAAGCATTCCGATAGCTGGAGTAGACTTTCTACCGGGAATCTGTAGTCAAATGCTGACTATGGTAGATCAACTTGAAGATTTCAGAGCCATTATCAAAAGACACAATTTCTTTGTCATGGTCTTCGCATTAAGCTGGGTCAAGAAATCCATCCTAAAAGTACACACAGCTGTACTGGGATGTTATTTACTTGATAGTCATCAAAGCTCACAGGAGAGAAAGCACACGTTCATTTCACCTTCAAACTGCCATGTGACTAATGAAGCTATATTCCAAAGCAAAACAAATAATGAAAAGTCACCCATATTTTAACTGAGGATGATGCCAGTGATTTCTTTTTTTAATTAAAGGTATTGGATTAAGGACGGTTGCACCATCTAACACTTCCTTGGTGCTTTAAGATGATGTCCCTGACGGGGCCACTCGATTGCATGGGAAAGCAGGTGGGGTCCAGAACTAGATAGCACAGGACTTAAACTGATAAGCGCAAAGCCATTCCTCTCGCTTTGAGTGGCTTGAGTCCATGTGAGAATAGATTATGTCTCTGCTCTACTGTGTGACCCCAGAAATAGAACGATGCTAGGAACTGGCAGAGGAGTAGATCAGCATCAAGGCAAATTGTTCATGGTGCACTGCCCCTCCCCTGCCCCTTCCTGCCCCCCTTCCCTTACTTTTCTCTCCTCCTACGCTGCACTCACTTTTCTTTCATGTTAAGGTTTATTTTAGTCTCAGTTTTGTGTGTGTGTGTGTGTGTGTGTGTGTAGGTTTGTGCATGTGACCACAGGCCTAAGGAAGTCAGAGGAAGGTGCCAGGGTCCCTGGAGCTAGAATCACAGGCCTGTGTGAACCCCTGAGGTGGATACAGGGAACAGAACTCCATTCCAAGCAGCAAGTACTCTAACCCACTGATCCATCTCTCCAGTCCCTGAAGTTACTTTTCAACTTCAAGGATAAAGTGTGACTTGGAGATATTTCACAGCCTGGGCTACCACACTCAATACACGATGACGACGACGGTGACCTTGCAAATGTCTTCTTCCCACAATTCTCTGGGCCCTTTGCCTGCTTCTCAGGCTTTTTCATCCTCAAATCTCCAGTCCCACCTTTTATCGAGCCCCTTCTGGGTGAAGATTCTGTAAGACAGGATCAACCCAGATCTAGATATTGAGACCCAGTTTCTAGTATTGTTTTTTTTTTTTTTTTAAAACAAGCTTATTCTGAACAAGTCACATTATCATGTAAAGCTAAGTCAGCTGTAAAAGGAAAATGATAATTTGTGATTTCAAAACATTCAGAACACAAATACCATGGATTATTAGAAGAAATATTTATGTTTAGGGCAACAGAGGGTCGGTTCGTATATATCTTACTCGAAGCAGTGTGAAGTTGAGTCATGGAGCACACACTCTGACAGCCTTATGAGGACAGTCGTATGGCTCTGTGACCTTGGAAAGGGAAAGGCAAAGTCAAGTTCTGGCTCCCTCCCTTCTTCAACCCTTTTTCTCCATCTCTAGCGAGTAAAATCACTGAAAAGTGGGACAGGGAAGCTTCTGGATTTCCCCCCAAGAATGGCTGTGAGTCCCCTGACCGGTGGCAACAGTTCTGGAACACTCAAACTGTCGTACGTAGTATGACCTTGACGTTGACCTTGGGAATTATGAGGATTTTGAAATCCCCTCTTTCTAGTCTACCTTGGATTGCATTTCATTTCCAACACAAAGGTTTGGCACATGACTGGTTTTGGACCCCTGTACTTACTGCAACCTACATCTTCAAAATGAGAATGCAGAGCAGGGAGTACCACTTGCAAGGAAAGCCATCTGCTCCACAGACAGAGTGCCAGTCCCACATCACAAGAGCCACGGGTGGCCATCTGGGGAGGATGCCATGGCACCCGGTAGGCCCCAGGAGGCTAAGGCCCAAGATGGCACAGGGCTCTGTCCAGCACCCAGTCTTTGTTCTAGAAAACAATAGATACCATAGCCCTCCATCATTCCTCAAAGACGCAGCCACGGACTTGTCAGCTTGCAGGTTGGAGAAAACCTGTATGTGAGGGCTCCATTTTACTTCAGCAAGGCCCTCACTGCACACCTAGGTGCATGGGTCTCCTCTGTCAAATGAATCACACCACATAGATGAGAGAAGAGGCTTTGTCTGGGAGAGTGGCTTTCCTGCCTGCATCATATAGCAAGCCTTGTGGCTCAGTTTCCTAATGTGGAATGTTGGGAATGAAATGTGGCTTGTTTAGCTCAGAAGATCTTTTGTGATTAATTTAAAGGGGCGGGGGAGCATGTCTTTAAGTGAAAAGTATCAGACTATACGAATGCATAGTTCTCTTTATGAATATTAACCTAATCTGTGCCTAAGCATCAAGAGCAGAACAGGACATTAGGTTCTCCTCCCCTCCCTGCCTGTGTTAGAACGTTAAGGATGTGGAAATGGGTTGTATTACCCGACAAATGCTGATGTGCCTGGATTTCTTCCTCTGTTTTGTGTCTGCCATTACTTTTGCATGAAGCTCTTCAAGCATAATATAGAAGATTGTTCCAGACCTAAAACTTAAATGGTCATGATGCAAGGCTCAAAGCTACCAATTGTTCTGCTTCTAACTAAATAATGCTAAAAATTGGTTAAAGTGAGAATTGCCCAAGATTCCCTACTTTCCCCTTCAGAAAGGGCTGCCTAGATACAAAATGATAGGGATCCACCTATGTATCTATGTATCTATCTATGTATCTATCTCTTCCTCCATTTCTCCCTCCATCTCCCTTTCATTTCTCATCTTTCATTCCAGAAAAAAAAATCCACTTTTCTACTTTTTCTGAAGAAAGCCCTACACGCTGTATCCAGCTTAATGGGGCCGAGTGCATACAGTGCACAGAGAAGGTAATAAATCCAAGTGCGGCCCTGTCACTCATTAGCTGGAGATGTAGGTAAGTTCCAACGCCTCTTGGAGACTCTCTGGTCGCATTTATAAGGTGGGGATGAAAATACATATCAGGTAAGAAAACCGAGAGAATTGGCTCAGTTAGATACCACACACAGCGTGTGGCCCAGTGGGTATTTAAATGGTACAATAAAGAAGAGCCGCTATTGTATTCAAACTAAAAACCTGTTTCATATATTTATAACATTGTGAATAATCTGAAGAATGGAAAACTGGGAGGAGAATCACAAGGTAAGACTTTGTTCTACCAGTAAAAACAAAAACAAAAGAACCATCTAGTTGTTACTAACATGCACGGAGCCCTTCCTGTGAGTCAGACCCTTTTCTTAGACTCTCCAGTCATTAACTCACCACAGTCCTACGAAGTAGCTGGCATTCTGATTCCCACCCCGGATAAGAAACGAAGTGGGTCAGTTGACATCTACCTCATCCCAGAACTTTCAAATGGAGTCTGGTTCCAGGACTATGTTACCAAATACCCTCTGAGATCATGAAGACCATGCAGGAGGACACCTTCCAGACTAATTGTCCTGGAGTCTGCTGACCATGTCCCTCCTGTTTAGAGGGCTCAAGCTCCTCTTATTTACCAACGTTTTGATTTCTTCCCTTGTATAAAGAAGAAACCAGGACACCCAAGCTAAAGTTGTGAGGTCGTCTTAGGGCCCTAAGCATCACCCATCAACACCTGGCATTTTTATCATCAGCACCATTCTCTCCATCACTGTGGATGTGCCAAGCAACCAGCAACTCTCAACATGTTTCCTATTTGCACCACAATACAAGGAAAGGTTGAAAACTCTTGACCCTCCCTGCCGCTCTAGATGCGCATTTACAATCTTATGCTTATATTTCTACCATACACAACTCCACCATCCGTTTCAAAAAGGAAAAGACTGGTGATTAAAATTAGCTGCTCCCTTTCATGCCAGGTAAAGCATTTAACATAGCTAATCCTGCTTAATATGCACAACAAACCTACCCCTATCTCAGCTTCTCTCAGTAGAAGAGGCCACAGCCCTGGTTGGTTAAATGTCCTTCTCAAGGTCACAAGGGTGTTTAAAGTACAGCTTTACAACTTGACCTAGGCTTCCATAATTCTTTCCTGTAGTCACTTCGAGATGGCCCACCTTTTTCTAGACTAGGTGCTGTTTAATCCCATGCATAAGCTCTCTCTTTCCGTGCTCTATTACACTGTAAGGCAGGCCTCTCAGCAGAGTGCTGAGAGGGAGTGAGACCTCTGAACTTCTATCCCGACTTCACGCTCACAGGTTTGTGTGACCTTGAACAACCTGTGTATTGAAGCAAATGAAGCGCTTCAGCTCCAGCCTTGCACGCTTTGTGGTTTCTGGAAAAGTAGATTATGGATTGCTATCAACCTCCATTCTCACCAGAAAAGATCCTAGAACAGGTTCAGTGAATTGGCTTCACTTGGTGGCAGGACCATCAGGCAAGGGTAGTCAAGGAAAAGGCTGGCTGGGAAGTGTAAGAAATACATCCGCCTCACAGCTGTCCATGCCTGAACACATGTCATGGGTAAACAAGACTCCTCTCTGGAGATCTCTGCTGGCAATCTGTTTTCATTCCTTTCTTAGGGGGGAGAAAAGGAGAAATTCATATTTTCATGGAGAATGTACTACTTTCTACATGAAACTGCCAAAAACCCAACTGTAGACAAAATCCATCTGACAAAATCCCTTAACTGCTTTGATTCAGTTCTTAAAGGAGATTAGTCGTTGGAAGGTCACGAGGAAGCCATCCCACCACACACTGCAGTGTGGGGTTTCAAAGCCTTTACTACTGAGGGGATCTCTGTGCTTGATGCCCCCTCTCTCCACGGTGTTTAATCAATGAATCAACAAATAGTTCCTGAGCAAGGCTTCCCTGGGGTCTGCAGGTCACTTCAGATGTGGCTCTCCTGTTCAATAGTAGGAGAAAGAAAAACAGATTTCTCTGACTCCTCTAAAAGTTTCCATTTATAAAAGCAGAGCTGGCATCAAAAGGCTTCAGGTCTCCTGTCCCTCTCTTCCCAAGCTCTCTGATTCATACAGAAAAAGGAAGCGCGATGTAGCAGAGGGGACGTAGATGGAAGGAAGGAAAAGGGGAAGGCAAGGAAAATGGAGGAACAAGACCTGGAAAGGGCAAAAGCACTGGGGTTGCAGGCATATGACCTTTATGCCACAAGGTCAAAGGTCATAAGACAGCTAAATATCACATCAAGCAATGTCTGCATGATGGTGTGAACTCTAAGTGGACAGACTTACTCTACTACTGGTTTTTAATACAGGATGGCCTTCCTGGTCAACTAAGGAGCGCTAAGCTTTAAACTCTTACACTTAGGGTAATTATCGCTTCCTAAGCTTTATTTTTTATGACTCTGTGTGTGTGTGCCCTCAACTCTAGCAATAGTTGTCATACGTGTAATTAAATGTCTTAGGTCTAGACGTCCTTTTGACCTCAACGGTAGCATGGGATTCTGTACAGCTTGGGTCTCAACACCTACAATATCAGAAGTCTTAGTCTGCAATAATACATTTTTTTAAAAAACTTAATTGGCCTTTCTGAATAATTTTGCATGAAAAATGAAAAAAAAAACGCGGAAAATACCATCTCGGGCTTTGAATAGAATAAAATGTTGTACAGCATGCTGCAAGATACAATGTACTGACTTGCCATCTCCCATGCCTCGAAGGTGCATAGCCGCCCTGGGAGCAGGTTGAGATGTGACTGCTGTCTGTCCCTGCCCGGCACACAGCAGGACTCTACTTAACTATGCAATTTTTTTAATCAAAATAAGCAACGAAACCAGCAATAGTTTATCTGGCACATACTGTGCCAGAGAGGGTGCTAGCCATTTTCTATGTGCTATCTCCTCTTTCTCTCTCATCATCTCTGGCTTGTTTTAGTGACCTCTGCCTACCAAGAAGAATACAAAGGTCAGACAGACGAAGCAGGCTTACACAAAATCGTAAGCTTGGTTAAGCCAAAAGCAGAGGCTCCACACACATCTCCATGGATGACACTTCCAATCGTGTCCTTCAGCTTCAGGAACCAAGGTGAGGAAACATCAGGAACTGTAATTTTATTACAATTGCCCCAAACCGCTCTCTGACAAGATATTCTCAACGTGTGCTTGAAAGTCCCCTCCCCGATGCATATTAATTACCTGAGATTCATCATGTTTTAATAAGCACGGTTTGTCTTAAAGTACCAAGCAAACCCTAGCCCACATCCTCAGCCAGGACATTCTGAAGGATTTGCCAGCCTTAATACCGCTGAGCCACCCCAGCGTCTTTCAAACTCTAATTTTAAAAACAACCACCACTCATAACTTAGAAGTGTTACCATGGAACACTTCTGGCCTGAACAGTTTGCTTGATAATATCTTGAGAGGATATGGAGAGCCCCACGCTTTTAGCTCTCCTTGAGCTCCCAGCACACAATTTCCATAGGTTGATTGGTTCTACCTCAGTGATACTAATAGGAAAAGGTACATCTGAGGTCTATACAACCCAGCAGGACCTCAGAGGGTGTTCAACTATGTAGCTAGTCAGAAGAATCTATATATCAAAAAGAGGTAAAATATAAGCACACCATTACCTTTCGTTCCCATATCACGTGATCATTTATACAACGTAGGAGGGAACAGAAGCCTAGCCTAAAACACCCCATTCAGCTCTCTTTCACTTTAAGACAAATATGCCTAGGAGTCCTTAGCGTAAAGGGTCCATGAGACTGAGAGCATCCTTGTTCCTCCACATTGCCTGTGACAAGGTCCACCTCCAAATCCCGACAAGGGCATAGCGGAGCTCCCGAGAGGCCTTCAGCCCCTCTAAGGTGTGGACCAGGGATTTCTCTCCTTATTGCTACTCACAAGCACAGCTGGACACGGTTCTTCAAACTAGCCACGAGTCAGTACCTAACACGGACACAGTTTGCTCAGTAGTGGTTGTCGTTGTCTTAAGTTGAAAGCAATTTTATAAAAGACCATCATTTCCACATACAGTCACCGTCGCTTCCACAGAAGTGCAGATGTCACCATGAGACCTGGCCCTCTGAGAATCCAGAAAGGGTCTGGATGCATTAAAAGAGCAAACAAATAAACAAAACAAAGCAAAAACCTGAGATCAGACTCAGGACTCATCCTCCTCCCCAAGCCCCCGCCCAAGCTTCCACGTGTTCATTATTATCCCGCAAAAGTTGACTTGAGAGCAAATAACATTTTTCAGAAAGACCAAGGTTACAGATTAATCCAGAGAACCAGGAAGAAGCAAAGACAGATGTACCACTTAACAGGAACATGGAGTGACCTGTGATCTTGTTACATCTAGTCTAGAGGAGTTGCAACGTACAGGAAGCACGACCTTCCATTAAAAAAATAAAATAAAATAAAATAAAAATACTCAGCCTTATTTTGTTTTGTTTCTGTACTAAATGTACTTACCACTTAAATTCCACAAGTCCCCACGCTTTGCCCACAACACACAGGCAGTAGCCGTCTTTGTGGAAGCCCAGAGGAGGGCCTGTCAAGTTCAGGGAACTATTCTAGTGGGTTAGAATTAGGCAAGGGCGGGGGGGTGGGGGGGAAGAGAAAAGACAGACTTTCCCTTTAAAACAGAACATAAGCGGATCTCAAATCACATGACCTTTTACCGTAATTTCTATTAAAATCATTTCATGTCTGGTTGCCCCTGCTCTCCTGGCTCATTTGTATTGTTTACAACAAGCCACTGCACAGCCAGTCGGTGGTGGCTGACTCCTTGGTTGCCGGGTTTTACATTCACTAGTTAAATGGAATGCATCTGGGCTGTGGGTTCCAGGGAGCAGGCTCTTAAGTAACCACAATCCAGCTATCAATCAGGCTAATCTGAGAGAAATTAATCTTATAAACGTAAGTATTGTTGCAGATTAAAAATTGATAGAAAGGGGGCACCAGCTTTTACAGGCCGGAGTTCCAAAAGTGGGCAGGCTGAGAGACAGCTCAGAGCCCAGCGGTGTTTGGTTTGTGGTCCTTCTGACAGCCAGTCAGGTTGGGTACCTAAAAAGCTTTCAGAGGTAATAGACCACCTTCGACAAGCACATTCGCTCCCCGCCTCCCCCAGAGACCTGCGCATTTCTTTTACCTGGCAGCCCTTAGAATCAAAACACAGGTTTAACCAGACTGCAATCCAAGCAAAGTAAATTAAACAGATGCATCCAGGACCGTCAAACACCAGACAAACACTGAGTAGGATTCAATTAAAACCAAACCTCGGAGGAATATGCTATGAGTAAATTATAGCTGCAAACTGGTACAGTTTATGGAGAGCAAGTACACTACAAACTCATTGCATTGTCCAGGAATTTATGTAGTTAATTCTTTAAAAGCAATCCCCCCCCCCCCCCCCGCCAACTTGGTTTTCAAGATGGACACGACCAACAATTATCGGCCCTAATAAAAATTGAGAAGTTGTATAGTTTAATGCCCACAATAATCAGCCCACGAGCTACATCTATGTGCTAACTGAGAAGGGCAAATAGCTAAAGCTAAGATATTACAACCTCTGTCTACTGCAAAGTCACTGTATCAGAGGCTACAATTGATCTGTTGCCTCAGAACGAATTGAAACTGAATGTAACATAAGGTCGGAAAAAAAAATCCCTCCTGTCCTGCTAATCGGGTATTGTATAATGGTTGATTGCAGCTTTGCCTTGTCCCATTGCTGCCTAAATCATACATACTTACACGTTCTGGGCTCTTCCAAGAGTTTGGTGCAGTTTCAAGGACAAATGTCTTAAGCAAGCCTCTGTACTGTGACTGTGCAGCAGGGAGTCTGCTCGGATCTGATGACTGGAGTCTGGTGCTAAATCTGACAACACAGAAGGAAACTTCCTGGATGAAGAGGGGATCTGGGAGAGTGTGGAGTTCAAAAGGCCGCTGGGAAGGTGCTGCTTGGTCTGCTCCGGGCTGTGTGTCCACCCGAGCTGTGTTTGCAGCCCTGCGGAAAGGAACCTTTACTGAAAACCAATGGTATCACATTTCAGAGGAGCCCGTGCCAAGTGCTGGAGAGCAGAGCAACCTTTGACAACTTCACACAATTCACCCCAGCGGACTCCAGCACAGGTCAGGGAGGAGTGTGGAAAGAGTCTCTCTCTCTCTCTCTCTCTCTCTCTCTCTCTCTCTCTCTCTCTCTCTCTCTCTCTCTCTCTCCTCTCTCTCTCCCCTCCGTCAGGTCCCTGCCTCTCAGCACAGCACCTGGCCCCACGAAAGGCTGGCACCTGCTGGTTGTGGCACCAGAGCAAGACACTCCCTGTGCACAGCTTCTGCCTCAGCTGCCCTTACCCACCACGTCCAATAGGCTAACAGAACTTTACCAGTTAATCCAGTTCGTGCTTGTGCGTATGTGTTCATATATGCTTATAGTATGTGTATGTGTTTATATGAGTGTATGCACACGTACACGTAGAGGCCAGAAATAGAAGTCCAGTGCCTTCTTCAATCCCTCTACACCATATTTTTTTTTTTTTTGAAACAAGGTCTCGCACTGAACCTGGAGCTCAATGATTGGCTAGAGTGACTGGCCACACTATCCCCAGGGATCCTCCTCCTTTGCCTCCCTAACCACCAGGCAGCCATGTGCTGCAACTCTGGCTTTGTCCAAGCATGCTGGGAATCAGAACCCAGGTCCCCATGCTTCTACAAGCAGTATTTCACTGGCAAAGCCACATCCCCAGATCCTTAATCCAATAGTTTTGTTTGTTTGTTTTGTTTTTTTTGTTTTTCGAGACAGAGTTTCTCTGTGTAGCCCTGGCTGTCCTGGAACCCACTCTGTAGACCAGGCTGGCCTCGAACTCAGAAATCTGCCTGTCTCTGCCTCCCAAGTGCTGGGATTAAAGGCATGTGCCACCACTGTCTGGCTAATCCAATATTTTAAAGCGTGCTTCCTTCTTTTTTTTTTTTTTTTCTTTCTCTCTACCCCTTTGTCTGGGACTCCCTCGATGTTCCTATGAGATAACTGAGAAGAGAAAAAGGGAGGTGCAGGTCCCTTCAGACTAAAATCTAGGCTGTGCCAACTGACAGCCGGGAATTTTATAACTGTGTTGTGGAGACAAACTGGAGGTGACTGTAAAATATAACCCGAGTGAGCTCACCATCCTTAGAGACAATGGGGTACTAGGAACAGAGACGTGGTAAAGATCATGGATCCTGCCCACCAGCACAGGAGTCACCTTCTTAATTATCAGTCTTAGTATGGAAGAGACAACTCATCGAGACTTTACTATCTTTATGAAGGAGAGGTGCTCTTATTTTATTATTTATTTATTTATTTATTTATTTATTTATTTATTTATTTATTGGTGGTAGTGGTGTGTGTAGGGGCTAGAGGTCAATTCTCTCTTCCCATCCTATGTGTTTCAAGGATCAAATTCAGGTCATCAGGCTTGTTGGCAGGAGCTTGTACTCACTAAGCCGTGCAGGTCACGCCCTGTCATGAACAAAGTCAGCCTGACGGCGGACCAAAAGTTAAAGTCAAAAGAGCATAAAGAACAGTGACCAGGACCACGAGCAGCGGGGACAGGAAGAGGCTAAGGGCGAACCTGATCCGAACCTGATCCAAATCGCCGTACTCCCTTCCCTGTGAGGCCCATGCTTCCAGGCCCGTCGCTCCTGTCCCCGAGACAAGACCGGATGGCCAATGGAAAAGCACTTTTCAACACTGTGCGTCTCACTTCAAAGGGTCGAAACCACAACCCCTCTTCGCGGCGGGGGGGGGGGGGGGGGGGGGGTCAAGACACCACATAGTAGAAAGACGCGCAAGA
>JADRCD010199193.1:0-14002 GCA_019843815.1 Montemys delectorum | reverse complement strand
GGGGGGGGGGGGGGGGGGGGCCCCGGGGGGGGGGGGGGGGGGGGGGGGGGGGGGGGGGACAGACAGACAGCTAATGTGAAGGAAACATGGCAAACAGCTCAGGGTGCTGTTGCCCTCCTTGTCCGAAGCCTGGCCCAGACCTGCCTGGGGAAAAACGATGAACCATGTCGAAGTCTGCAGCCACACTGCAGTCTAGGGACAATAACAATGCGCTCCCATGTACGCGTCACGCCCTGTCATGAACCAAGTCAACCTGATGCCTAGTTTAACTTCCATCCCAGCACTATCCCTCCACCACACAAGATCAACAGTTGCTCATTTATGAGAGGGATGCAACCTCACCACGATTCAAGATTTTTTTTTTTTTTTGTGAAGATGTAAAGGCTAACATATGTTGGGGACGGACCGCAGAGCCAGGCACTCACGCATTCATAAACGTTTACCGAGCCTCTGCTCGCAGTCAGGCACGGTGCCAGACTCTGTGGGCACAAAGTCAATCACAACCCAGGACCTTCCCTCAAAGCCCAGGTTCCTAAGAGTGGAACCTTCCTTTCCTCCTATCCCTTAATCCCTGCAGCTCCTATTGAACCTCTCAAGAGCATTTCCAGAGCTTCTTTCTCGGGGCTGGAGAGGTAGCTTACTGATAGAACAGTGGCCTGCCTCCGTCATGCCCGGAGTCCATCTCCAGTACATACAAACCAACCAACCAACCGACCAACCAAACAACCAAACAACCAAACAGAAGGAGCCCCTTCCTCTCATTTGACTATTTTATGAACCAGATGAAACGATAGCCAACAAATAAGTGGGAAAAAAACATATCTTAAAAAGGATGTAGCCTGAAGCCTGAATGTCCATGGAGCTCTCTGGGGAGCCCAAGAACTCCTTAAGGGAGAATTGGTCATATTTCATGCAATTCTTTCTCACACTGTACCTGAGTTTTGTTTGTTTGTTGTTTACAGGGCTAGGCCCCACAGCCCTGAGCTGTTACTCTCGCCTTCTGTGTTGCCACCTAAATGATCAGTCTACTTCCCTAAAGGCAGCATGGATGTCTTAAAGCAGAGGCCATCTCTGGAATACGAAGCTGTATTGCTAACTGACCTGTCGTGATGGTAAAGGCACAGCGTGCGAGATACATTTTTGCTAAATGGGAAAGAGACCTGAGCTGGGCTGACTGTCTTCACTGACCAGTTTCAGAGGCAGCTTTCAATGCAGACGGCAAGAAGCTCCTCTGCATCTCGCAAATAATCATACGTCTGTCAAACGGTCGTGGGACCAAAGCCATAATTAAGCTTCCTGGGTCTTGTTTTCCTCTCGTTTAGCAAACGTCTACCCCGGACCGAGGACTTCATGGGTCAGATGAAAGCAAGGAGCAATTGGCTTTCAAGGACAAATTGGGTTTCACAACGTTTTTGAATTTGTACTTTGACTGAGGGTCTGGGTTTAGCCGATCACAAAGTGCAGGCTTCTGCCCATCATTATCTGGGAAGTCAGCTAAGGATGCCCCAGTTTCCGATAGAATCCAAGCATAATTCTCTGAATCTGTGTTTTTAAGTGCATTGTCTGTACAAACAGCCCATTTCTTGAACAATTTCTGACCTATTCCTTTACCACAGGCTTTGGAATATAGTTCATTTATAATGGCAAAATTGGCTAGGCTTAATATTAGTGAATCATTCATAAAAATATCCCTAGAAGATATGTGTGCCACACCTGCATGTGGAGTCAACTGACCTTCCATCGTTACCTCTAATCTTATACCCAGGAAGACGTGTTTTTCAAATGTAATTTATAGCAGCACTTTTAAGTTTTTATTGCCAAACAACAATTCCTATAACCTTCCCAAAAATGCATACATTTCAAGTTAATATCAATGCTACAGTAAAGGTACAAATGGCAGGTAAGGTTTGAGACGAAACCCATCTTTGAATATTGCAGGTAGAAGAAAGGTGTGTTTTGTGTGTGTGTGTGTGGTGTGTGTGTGTGTGTGCGTGTGTGTGTGTGTGTGTGTGTGTGTGTGTGTAAATGACCTAGCCTATTTTTACTGCCCTGCCAATGGTTTTGATGGTTTTGTTTCTAAGATTATTTACTTGTTTACTTGGATAAGAACTGGCTTTCTCTGGGTGAGCGGGTATAAACAAAGATGCTGGTGCATTGGCACTGTCTACATGAGAATCACCATGTCTAGAGTGCTTGCCGCATTCCACTGCCCATGTATGTGTTCCTCTCTCTCTGCTTGCTCCGCGGGAAGCAGGAGAAGTACCAATGAAAGAGACTCTCAATGAGATTAAGTTACCTCCAAAATGATCAGAGACTCATGGTCAGACCTGGTCAGACTAGGCTGGCCCAACAATGCCCACTTAACCCTCACAGCCATCTGGAGAATCGACACTTCGATTGGTCACATTTTCACAAGTGATAAAGGTTCAGAGAAGGAAGCA
Source organism: Montemys delectorum (assembly GCA_019843815.1). Classification (NCBI taxonomy): domain Eukaryota; kingdom Metazoa; phylum Chordata; class Mammalia; order Rodentia; family Muridae; genus Montemys; species Montemys delectorum. Next base: position 11,561 of record JADRCD010199193.1, on the reverse strand, counting down.
TGTCCCCAAATCACACACGTTAGTGAGTGGCCCAACAAAAGTTCTAAGGCAAGAGCTGGAGACCTACGTCCAGTCTTTTCCACAGTTGTCCCTTCATGAGAAAACAGCGAATGGGCTGTCTGCATTAATTCCCCTTGATTTATTGGGTAGATTTTGTTTGTTTGTATATTTTTTGTTTTGTTTTTGTTATTGTTGTGTTTCCTTTTGCTTTGTTTTACACAGCCTCTTACTCTATGGCCCTGGTGCTCAAGGCAACTCTCCGGGTTCAACTTCCTAAGGGCTGAGATTACAGGCATGAGCCACTAGGCACAGCCCTTCATTTTCCTTCACATCCCACAGCTCAGTAAAAATAGGCCAGGTGATTTTACACACACACACACACACACACACACACACACACACTCACTCACACATGCACACATCGCTTCTACCTGCAATAGCCTTGTGTCTTGTCTTCTCTTATATCCTGGCCTATTTTATCTCTCTCCGTTTTCCATCAGTCCTACTTTTAATGAATTTCAGTGACCAAAAATAAAACAACAATGACAACAACAACAACAACAACAAAGACTGCACTGTAATCTTCACAAAGGCCATATACTTCACAGTAATCCTATTTCCCTATTTCAGGAGAGTAAAGCTTCTAGTTTGCTGTTAGTCCCTAAAATTCCTAGAAATTTCTCGAAACCCCTTTCAACCATTCTTCAAGAGTTTGCATCTACCTGTTCAACTTGTAGATTCATGTGTAATGCCTTAAAGCTCCACCCCCTCACCTCCATGTCCACACATTGAAGAGTATTGCTTGGCCATTTGTAGAACACGTGTAGACAGTGAAGAACACTGTCTGTCATGTGTATCTCTTGTATCACAATAGAACAACTATCCTTACATCTGGTGTGTCACTGATAAAATAATACTTCACTCCTATCAGTCACAGCAGCTATTGTGATCTAACCTAGGAAACTGGCACATAAGACAGTTTTGTATTGTTTTTTTTTTGTTTTTGTTTTGTTTTGTTTTGTTTTTGCAGAAAGAGTCTATTTAGAACAACGGGATGTATGACAGATAAAGAAAACATCTACACTCAACCCTGAATGTCTAAGTCCCATGAGGTGTCCATTTTATGCCAAAGAACTTGAGCTCTGATATAGACTCTGTACCTGCCATTTATAGCTGTGGTGTACGGTCGTCCATAAAGAAATAGTTTCTAGAAAAACAGTAAATTGGAGCATCATTTTTGGCTATTTTATTAGTATTCTTAATCCCTGAAAGGATAGTCAAGGGAAAAGGGCTGTGGAGGCTGAGAGAGAGCAAACAGTCCACCCACCGATGTTCTCTGATAAACTAGTACCAGATGCCACAGACAATGGTCCCTTCACTGCTGTTGACTTTTTCTGACAACCAGCATCCTAAATCTACATTATCTATAAAAAGCAAGTTTGGGGCTCTGGTGGTGGCGGGTCTGGAGGACCATCAGAACTGAGTCCTAATTCTGCAACCTTCGGAACTCAAGTGTCCATACAGAACAGAAGATGAACTCCCCATAACTGAAGGGACTGCTCATTTACGTAGACAACTTTGGATCTCTCTCCACACACAAATAACTTGGAAAAAATATATAGGCTGTGTTTACAGCGGCACGAGAGAGAGAGCTGCAGTCTCTAAGAAGGGCTATAACTTGCTAACAGTCTTCCTGATTTATGTTGGAAAACATACAGGGCATGAAATGATTTCTGCAACCTAACATTTTCCTCAACAACGCTGGTGAGCAGAAGATATATTCCCCAGCTGTGGGGGCGGCTTGTTCCTGCTCCCTTTTCAAGGGACATATATGTTAGGCAATTATACATGCTCTGTCCTGAAAGGGGGTTTTACGTTATTAAGGAGGAAAAGGAAAACAAGAAAAGAAGAGGCTTAAGGAGAAAAGGAAGTAAACAGGAAGAGCAGAAGAGTGAAGAGTCTCTTTTCATATAACGTTTACCTTGTAAAAAGTGATTGGCCTCTTAACATGGGTGATGAATCATCTTCCGAAGAGCTATGGGGAACGTATAAACTATCACTCGCTAGACAAACGTTAGTTATTTTTCTTGTTACTATTTCACAGATATGGAAATTTGCTTCACAGTCTACAACGGTGCTAATAAAATAGGTATTTTTTGAATATGAATTACCATGGTCATACCATAAGCCTTATTAATTGAAGAGTGAGATCAAATTTAAATGGGAAGCGTATATTTTGAAGCACAACTTACAAAACCTCTTAAACATCTGCGAAAGGAGAGATACAAACATTTGGCTTTACTTCAGATAATGTCAGCACTCTGAGTCGCTTTCGAACAGTCCAAAAAAAAAAAAATCTTTGTTAGAAATGAGTATTTCCTAAGGAAATAAAATAAATTTCTCTGTAACTTTAAAAAAAAAAAAAGTAACCAAGTGAGTCATGATTTAGCATCCTTTTCAGAGTTTGATCACGGTTATTTACCTGAGCAGACATGCCAAAAATGCAACTCTGAGTTGAATCTCCAGTACCCTGGACACTTCAAGGACTCCATCCTTTCTTTTGTGATATTTATGACCATCACAGAGTGTAATGGGCAAAGTGTTTTTCATCATAGGAATATAAGGAGAGACACCCCCAGAACTCTGCAGGAGGCTGTGGTGGTACCCCTATAGTCACTGGTGTCATCCAGTGTAAGACTCTAAATTGATCCCTGTGTGTATAATATGCATGTCTGGCGGAAGGCTGGGGCTAGACCCAGTACAATGGAGAAGGCAATCTAAGGAAGAGGTTTTGCAATCAGGTTTGAGTACTGAAGGCTGTCTAATTTCCAAGAAAAACAAGCTTCCTGGTCTAAGAACCCAGACACCCCAAGCCTCATCCCAGCACCTTTTATCAGAAGCAAAAAAGTCACCTGGAATATCCATTCAACAACTTTTTAAAGGAGATTTTTTTTTTCCCTAGTACATTGAATCTAAGGGATCAGAACCATCAGAAAAGTATATTCAAGTCTGGGAGATCTTTTACAATGATCTCTTCAAAAGAGACTCTCCCCTCCCCTACTTGGCCCACTGATTTCAAATATAATGATGAATTGGGATCAAAGTAAATAAATGAAAGGTCACTACTTGGCAGAAATATCCTTGGGCTGGGGAGCAGCTCAGGGCTGGAGTTCTTGCTGGTATCTAGGATTGATTCCTTGGGTTTCTGCTCCAGTACCACCAACACTCAAGGAGGAAGGGATGCCAAAAGTCTCTCACAGAACCCTACCCTCAGTTGCAGCCTGAAAGCCCGTGGACACAGGGCTAAATCCTCCCTGAAGATCCAGTCACTCTACCGGGCTGGCAAGAGCTAACCTAAAACCTGACTTGTAAAGTCAAGTAACCAACTTTGGACAACATAGTCCTAAGAGACCATGTCTTTTGTCCACATAAAACAAAACAAAAACAAACAAATACACAAACAACCACCACCACAAAACCCCACTGTTATTTAGGAAGATCATTTTAAATGATTTTTTTTTTTTAAAGAATCACAATATTGTGATACTTGGTAATCACTATTTGAAAATGACAGATGCTATTGTTCCTGGTTAAATTTTCAGTTGCTTTTCTCCTATCCATGCTTTGATGGAAAGATTCACCAAGTGCCCCCTGGAGAAAACCAAAGATCTGCATTTAAATAGAGTCCTTCCTTCAAAGTGTGTGGTACCTGAGAGGCGGATCCTACCAAGGCTCCTTAGAGAGAATCACTCAGATTGTGTGAGGCATGTCTGTGCTGTAGATGCCCGGTGTCATGGCGCTAGACTATTTCCTTCTGAAGATTCTTCCTAATTTTTGCCCCGAAAAGTTAAAATTAAGCCCTAGTCCAAAGCAAAGTCCTCACAAACAACAAGCAATTACCACCATACACATCAGGACTGATGTGCACAAAAAAAGACCACAGAAGATAGCTTGGCCAGAAATGCTAAATAATTGAAGAGTATAATGACTTAATAGAGTAAGTAGTCAGCTTGGTTTACACTGCAGCCAATTTAAGCCATAAAAATACTGTGTAAAAATTTTATCTTGTGGTTGACCATTACATAGCCAATCTATTATTCAAAAGTACCTACATCTTCAGTGTTTTTCTCCATCAATGTGGCTTTCCCTCAAAAGCTTTCTATTCCAACAGTTTTCCAACAACTCCTTCTCGAGCTCAAAAAAAAAAAAAATACCAATTTTCTATTTTGTTTCATAAAATCCTTTCACCAGGATGACCTCCTACCATCCAGGGCTAATGGAAACTGACATCACGGGCCAAGCTCTGAAGGTAGACTTTGACCTCTTTGAGAATGAGTGGACTTGCCATAAGAAGAGTCAAGACATCAAAGTAAATAAGTAAGGAAGTAATAGACAGACAGACAGATATATATACATACATACATACATACACACACAAATGCATACATACATACATACATACATACACACACACATGCATAGATAGATAGAGAGGTACTTGCTTGCCACATCTGCAAACAAAATAGACTCTTCTAAGCAATTCCCTTTTCTGTGACAGGTGAACGCAGGCACTTGCCTGTTAGAAAATGTCGAGGCCCCTCACCATGAGTGCCCACCTAAGATATACAGAAAAGGAGCCAGAGAAACAGAGCATGAGCACGGAGGGAGCTCACTCTCACCTCTGGTAGGCTCTTGCCCAAAGTTCTCAGGGCAGCTGAGCACAAGGTCCCTGGAAGGGAGGCCACTCCTCTACTGTTTTCCTGAGAGCATTGTGGTGGTCTGCATGCTTACTTAGCTCTTAGCTTGCTGCTCTGTCACCACACTCATGCTGAGTCAAATTTGGAGCTCAGAATGAGAGATGAAAGACCTTGGAGATCACTTAATATTGAAATACTGTTGTGGTAATAAGTGGCGCTCGGTTGGAGATGGGAACATGGCGCTCTCTGGTAACCTTTTAATTTCTGGAAAAATTGCACAGAATAAATTGAGCTGTACACACACACACACACACACACACACACACAGGAAAGCCTAATCGATTGATCTAGTCTATTCAGTTGAGCAAAGAATACCAGCAGGTTTCAGTACATCTCATACAAAAAGACTTAACCCATTTTGACTTACTAAGGGGAAAGAGCAGAGCCGTCTTTTACCCACACTCACCGCCCCAGTCAATGGGCAGTCTAATGTGCCATGTGATACCATTCACAACAGACGCACACTTAATACTATGTAATGCAAGTTTAAAGAGTTATGAGAATTGCTTTAGGAGAAAATAACAAAGGCACAGATCACAGCAGACAAATCAATGTTTGAAAGATCCTGGAGGCCTGCTTCCTCACAGCCTGATGGCTTCCTCAGAGCAAGGAAGTCTCTCCTCAAGGTCACTTCGTCTCCATCAGCATCCACGTCTCTGCTACTCCTAAGTTCAGATCCGAGAGGCCTTCTAACTTCCTCCTCTTTATCACAAAGACAGAACTGTTCCTTGGGATGGTTAAGTCAGCTTCATAGCATCCGATCTACTGGACAGGAGGAAAAAAAAAAAACCCAAAAACCAAAGCCAACACAAGCCAAGCGCCACTCCGGGATCTGTTCCGGTCCATCCTCCCTCAGACACTTCAGACCCTCTTTCTGAACTTGGGTGTTTTCCAGATACCATACCCTAGTTGGTCTTTTGGGCAGTGTGGGAAACAAATTAGTTTCTCTTCAAAACTAGTCCAACCCATTCTGCTGCTCTGCCACACATACTACTTCCGGAGTCTGCAGGTCTTCTCATCTTGAAATACTGGGGAGGGGCTTTCGCAAGTAGCAGGAGGTCACAGGCCCGGTTGGCAACTCCGAATCAGCCCAACCAACACAGCACAATTAATAAATACAATTAGTCACCCCTCGGTGCCGAGGCTTGGGAGGGGTGGGGGGGGGGGCGTTCCAGGCCCTTCCAGAACTGCTTGTTAAGGTTCTGGAAGGATGAGGAGGAGTTGAATCTAAAAGAAGGTTCCCTGCTGGAGGGGAAGAGGAGAGGAGGGGGCCTTGGGTCTCCTCTCGCCCAAGGGGGTGGGGGTGGGGAGGGGTGCGCTGGGTTCTATCTTGCACACACTCTGGCCAAATCAAAAGGTGGCAAGGTAGGATAAGCAGTTTGAAATAGTTAGTCCAGTGACCTCCAGACAACTTCGGTGACTTCCTTTCTGGGAAAGGTGACAGTATTGGAAAGCCTAGAGAGGAGGAGAAGGCTTAGAGGACAGGAGGGACACGCAGCACCAGAGCAGAGCGCCCGCCGGGCGGCACTGCCCAATGGCAACACCTTCCAACTCCGGGCACCCCCTTCACCCACAGCGACCCCGGCCCTATGTCCCCGTGGCACTATCCCCTCCCACTCCAGATGCCCTAACTCCTCCCGAGAGGGTTATTTTGCCACTTTCCCAAGCACTGAAGTCTGTAACCAGGAAAAGGGGGATGGGAGGGGTGTTGAAAGAACGAACCGACCAGCAATTCAAATTTATCTGTGTTTCCAGCACACACCTGACAGTTTTGCAGTCTGGGCCGGGCAAGTCTACAAGAGGTGGGCACTACTTATGCGTGTGTTATTGAGAGAGGGTGTCCTTTTTCTTTTTCTTTTCTTTTCTTTCTTTTCTTTCTTTCTTTCTTTCTTTTTTTTTTCCTCCAAGAGACTCTAAGCAAGTGAAGGGGGGAAGGGGTAGCAATACGGATTCCAAGCCGGACTGCAAACACAGATGCAAATGTCTGTCCCCAGACGCTGATGGTTAAAGGATGGGGCAGTTACCTTTGGCAGGGTCAGAACTGCAGCAGGTTAATCGGGTGAGTCCTCAGGGATTTTTTTTTTTTTAATTTTTTTTTTTTTCAAAGCAGTCGAGGTAGCCCCGGTTGCTTTGGCTTAGGAAAGTCTACAAACCCCCCATGCAGGGACATCGCACATCTCACACACGCCTCCTTGAGCTGGGCTCCCGCGACCTCAGCGGGGCGAGGGGGGTGGCGGGCGGCCGGCGGGCGGCCAGGGCCCGGCCCCAGGCTGTGTCCCCGCGCGCAGCGGCCCTGCGTGGGCCCCGGGGTCCGCGTCCCGAGCGGCGCAGCACTCACCCAGCCGGGCGGCGAGGGGCCGAGCTGCGCCCGCGGCTAGCCGGAGCGCCCAGGCGCCTCCCTTCGCTCTTGGTAGCGTCGGTCCGCACTCCCTGTGACCCAGGACGTCATGATGCCTTCCCTGTTTTCTTAATGATAACTTGGCAGAAGAGGAGACAGGCTGCCAGGTTCTCCTCGGGTGGTTGCGTGGTATGTGCACGTTTCTCTTTGCATGCGTTTGGCTCCCTCTTTTTTTAAAAAAAAAATAAATATATCTCTCTATTATTTTTTTGAAAAAAAAATTTTTTCCCCGGCACTGTCAGGATTTGATGGCATTACTGCGTTTGCATAATCGACGCCTCTGGGTGTGTATAGATGTATGTATGTGCGTGTGATTTCTTTTTTTCCCTTTAAATCCTGCTGCTCCTGCCTCCGTCGCCGCCGCAGCCGCTGCAAAAGCAAGCATGCGTTCCTCTTTTGTCTTTCATTTTACCTTCAGGGTGACATTCAGTGCCAACTGCTCCCTTTTGACCGTCGCCAATCCCCGCCTGGGCAAAATAAATTTGAAAAAAAAAAAAAAAAAAAACCGGAGTGGGGGAAGGGAAGGAAGAAGCCCTTCAGCACCAATGCTGGGGTGCCTGGCTTCTATTCCCTGAGCTACAGCATCCCAGACCTACACGACCCATCTCCCAACCTACAAAAATAGACATCTTCCCTTCTACCCACCCGGCCCAGGCAGATTAGCACCCAGGCGGCAGGAGTATCCACCCAGGGCCCCACTGGTGTTCGCAGTTCACGCTGGCTGACTTGCATACCCGGTGTGTAGGCCTCACACAACTGGAGCTGTTTTTCTTTAAATCTTTTTTTTTTTTTTTTTTTTTAAATGGGAGGGGGGGTAGGGAAGAAAGAGGAATCCCAGCTTGTGTGTTAGGGTACTATGGACATAGAAGAAAACTGGGGGAGGGGGTAGGCTCCCAGCCTTTATGTTGAAAGGTCCTATGGACACAGCAGAAAGCTTGGGGGAGGGGGGAAGGGGGGTCTGCTGGCATCTAACTCACCACCAGGGGAGTTTGCAAGGACATAAAGGGTGATAGCTTTTACTTGACTTATTCTAAATGGCAGTAAAACTTTTTTTAATACATATAGAGAGAGACAAAGATGTGACAGCTGACTATCCAATGTCCTTGTCACTTCAATTATTATGTTCCCCAGCACCGGTAGGGGAGGGGATCCAGGATAATAACTTTAACTTATGTCTGCAAACAGGAAGATGGGCTTTAGAGAGTATGTCCACAGGACGGCATAGCACAGATAACTTTCCGTCAGGCTTCCTTTGCTGTTCGGTCACCGTCTGGAATAACCATGTTCTGTCATCATAATATTGTGTATGCTTGCACCCTGTGTGTAGACGTGCCCAGTGCCAGGCCTGATAAATGTTTTGTCCGTTTTTATCATGACTTACCCATTTGGAGTTGTAGGACACATTAAGGAATTTCCTTCAAGCCCGTCCATGACTTTGGTCTCTAGAATGTATTGTTGAGGTCACTCACTGTCCTCTACAGATTCCAAATCCCTAAACTATGACAGTAGATGCCAAGGTTGGGTGGGGGGGGGTGATCCACAGAGGAGAAGGTCACATCTGAAAAGGGCCTGAAAGGAAGTGTCTTTATTCACCCCAGACCTTGCTCAATGGCTGTCCATTTGATGTTATCTTACTGAACTGGGCTAAGTTTCCCAAGCAGGGCACGGGCACTTGTTGCCTCTTCTCCCTTTAGAGTCACAATCCAAGAATTGCTAGCAAACCCCATGGGGAAGACACTGTAATTATGCAAAAGCCAGACAATCAGAATTGGAGGAAAGCCTGGCTGAAGTAGACTAAGAGGGTCAGAGGACTATTGACGAATGGCCAGCTCCCAAGACTCGAGCGGAGCCTCTCCACCCTTGACAATCGGCCCAGATACTCTGGCTCTGCTCACAGTCTCTTTGGACTGCCAGGAGATGAGCTGGTACATCCCCTCGGTGCTGAGAGGTGACCAGAGCCATTGATCCAAGAGACCTAGAGCTTATTCAGCATGCCTGTCTATAGATGTTATTGGTAACGTTCCAGTAAGTAACCAAAATATACAGGTTAATGGTCAATATCCAGTTCTCTGGGAGTGTGTGTGTGTGTGTTTGTTTTTGTTTTTCATTGTCCTCAGAACCAAACTCTCCATGACCTACCTCCAGGATATCAAAAGAATTTTAAAAACTGACTAACTTTAATCCCCTGAAATGCATTATTTTTTTTTCTTCTCAGGCAAATTCTGTTTGTGCTTCACCAACCCACGAGTCACTGCCGTCAGTGGCCCAGTGGTCCCTCTCATTGGCAGGCAACTCAAGCTCTGCAGAGGTCTGAATGGATAATTGTTTCTATGCTTGCTTTTTTTTCTCTTTCTTTCTTTCTTTCCTTTTATTTTTTTTTTTTTTTTTTTTTTTTTTTGGAAAAGGGTCTTATTATGTACCTCTGACTGGCCTCAACCCCTCAGCAAACCTCCTGCCTCAGCCTCCTAAATGCTGGCATTTCAACTTCCCAGCCAAACCAGGAAAGACTTAAAAAGGCTTGCTAAGGATCATGGGGCACCTTGAAACAATGTTGGAAAATTAGCTGTGTTTGGAACTTGTAAATCAAATCCAATCTCAAACACAATGCGGGGGTGGGGGGGGGGGAGATGAGGATTAGCCCTACCTTATAAAAGAATATCCCAGGATGAAGAAGTTCAGGCCTAAATTACAAGGCTGAGGTTCAGATTCAAGGGCTCTGAGCTCTTGGTATCAACCTACTGCTAACTGCTGGCATCTGACCCACACTGGTCCCCCTCCAAGGACCAATCAGGTTGGTAAACACTGCCCTCTCACAGTCTCCAAGTCCCTCGCCCTTTCTCCAGCATGCCAGGCCTTCCTTCTGCCTCTTTAAACTCAATTCCTTGTTCCAGTGCTACCCATCGATGAAGGCCAAGGTCCAAGCCCACTGGATCCACAATGTTGTTATGCAGAACTCTTCTACAGTTCTACAGTGTTCTCTGCCGCATGGAACATGAATGTTTTCTATTTGGGGATTATTTTTAATCCCTTCTCCACCTTCCAGTTCTTTCCTAACAGAATTATGCCTCCCCACACCCCCACATCTTCCTGTTTACCCGGCACGGTACCAATTATAACACCGGCTTTCATTTATACCGCCGGCGTATTAATCTACACAAAGGTATCCTTTGGAGCGCAAGGCTAGCACATCTCGAACCAATAGACTTTCAAAGTTCTGTGTACCGAAGGCTTGTTCTCCTTTCGCAGACAGGTTTCAGCGTATCCTTAGCTAGTCAACAGAAAATACGTCAGTCTGACATGACTGCACATGTCTGGCTGGAAGCCTGGCGCCCACAGGGGAGGCTGAGGCAGAGTGATCTTGGGTTCTTGGGAGAGGATGGACGACAACGGGGAAATTGCCAACGTTAGAGGTGAGATTATGTAACCTGAGGATGATACTTATATTGAGGTAAAGATTGGCATTGGAGCTGGGGCTGAGGACAATGAATAAGGGTGTACAGAACACCGTTGAAAACAGAGTCACGCAGGGGCCATGGGAGCTAACTTTGCGTTTCCTGGGTATTTTTGTGATTAAAAAGTTAGGCCACCCGGAGTCTGGTGGTCACCAGATGCAAGAGCACGCATCTAGATCTTCTACTGGCCAGCTTGGGAGACCTCAGGTGGAGGGCTCTAGTTCCTGAGTTGTACAAAGCATAATTAAACCTCACTCCCAATGTCTCTTTAGCGCTACGAGTCTGAAACAGTGTGATAGAGGGATCAAGAGTAAGCCTGAACATCTTATCAGTCACCAGTGGCTTGAGGATTGGTATAAAAGATGCCCAAGAGCTCAATCTGAGTAAAGTCAAGTTCAAGTTCTCTAGCCTACTTAAGGGACATTTAGAAAAACTGAATTTATAGACAAGAATGTATCCAAATGTACATTCTCAAGGAGGGGATATAGCACAGCTCTAGCCTAGCATGCACAAGTTCCTGGAGTCAAATGCCCAGAGAGAGATGTTCTTCTTCTACCAGATGAAATTATCTGTGATCGTGCATTCGAGTCATCTACTACAACTCACAGGATGACGTCACTAGTCATCCCTGGAGCTTATACATAATTTATTTTCCTTCTAACACAGACGAGTATGATATAAGGATCCAATCCTAGTTGCCTGTTATCTTCAACTCATAAGTAGCTTGAATGAAACGATGACACTCTTCGAAAAGTAGAGAGTGACAATAAAAAGACTTGGGAACGAGAGCCAGAAGGGACCTTCTATTTCCTGACTGTAGCTCACTCTCAGTGTGCCTTGCTGTGTATTCCATTCTTCTTTACCTTTTAGAATTGAATGCTCACACTCATCGAGTTTTGTGTTCCCGTGTGTGTGTATATGGGTGTGTGTGTGTTTGTGTGTGTGTGTGTGTGT
>JADRCD010199192.1:0-10626 GCA_019843815.1 Montemys delectorum | reverse complement strand
TTTTTGAGACAGAGTTTCTCTGTGTAGTCCTGGCTGTCCTGGAACTCACTCTGTAGACCAGGCTGGCCTCAAACTCAGAAATCCGCCTGCCTCTGCCTCCCAAGTGCTGTGATCAAAGGCGTGCGCCACCCCCGCCCGGCTGTTTGTTAACTTATATTCACACACTGGAAAAGCCGAGCTAACTAGACGGCAGCTGTGGGCTTCGACAGCATTTGGTGTTCCAGCTAAGACAGAAAGCGTCCGCCTCCAGCACTCTGCCTCCAGCACTCTGCCTCCAGCACTCCACCATGGCTGGGGTGGACCAGTGCGTCAGAGACACTTGAGAAGTATGATACAGAAAAGAAAACACTAGAGAGTAGGGTGGGAGGAAAAGTGTGACAGCCTGCGTCTGGGTCAGGCAGGACCTGTGTGCGGAGGGATGAGGGAAAGGGGGCACCTGTGAGGCATCTATCCCAGGCAGGAGATGTGGCGTGGTCATGGGAGGGGGGAGCAGGGAGGCCTTGGCTGTGACCCTGGGGCGAGTGGGAGCCGTGAGGCTGTGGGCAGAGGGAGTTGACTCTTCTCAGGGATCAGCCCCCCCCCCCCCCCCCCCCCCCGCTCCCGTGGCTGCAGGGAGGACAGCCACCTTGAGAGGCTTCAGCACATCTGGGGAGCAGGTTATGGATTGGCTTGACTGTATTCTGTGCTGGTCAGACAGACTAACGGCATGGCCTTGTGCTTGGCCCCATTGTCCCTGAAGCCCAGGTTCTGGGATGGGTTGAGAGGGAGGCAACAACCTCCACTGACAGAATCCAAACAGATTCTCTCTGCTCAGACGCTGCAGACACAGAGAAGGCAGAACACTGTCTGGGCGTCACAGAGCCGTTCATACTGAGCTCAAGTCCAGGGCAGGCTCTATTTATGCCAGTGTCTGGCTCTGCTGTGGGGGACTTCTGTCCCCTCCAAACTCCACCACAGTGATTAGCAGGAATATCATTGTGATTGTTTCAGGGGTGGTCAAACTAAATAGTCAAAAGACTGATTTCTACGTTTCAGTACTAGGAGGCTGAGAGGCAGGAGTATTGCCACTACCTGAAGGCTAGTCTGGGGTACACAGAGATCTGTCCTAATACCCTAATACCCACTCATACATGACAAGGCACAGTGTGTCAGCTCCTGGATGCAGCTGTTACTAAACACGGAAACTTCTGGAAACCCTGGCTGGGGCCCTTAAGAAGGGAAATAATGATAATTATCATCCAATTTCTTTCAATTGACTTTTAAAAAATTTGTTTATTTTATGTATGTATGTATGACAGTGAATACACTGTCACTCTCTTCAGACACACCAGAAGAGGGCATTGGACCGATCCCATTACAAATGGTTGTGATCCACCATGTGGTTGCTAGGAATTAAACTTGGGACCTCTGGTGGAACAGTTAGTGCTCTTAACCGCTGAGCCATCTCTCCAGCCCTCAATGGACTTTATTTTTATAGTCTGTGAGGCTGGCACGTGAAGGCCAGAGCTCTAGTCTCAGGCGGTCGTGAGCAGCCTTGAACTCAGGGTCTCTGCAAGAGCCTTGCACACTGTTGACTGCAGAGCCTCTGCCTCCCCAGCACCTTCATGCCATTGTCACTCTGGGTCAGTCTTGGGTCACAGCCTAAGGAGACGGAGGAGAAGGCACCTACATGACAAAGGTGACTCTGGGAAGAGGTTGGAGAGGGGACACCCCATGGGGCATTCCAGCGCCACTAACCCCTGTCTGTGTGCTGCCATTGGGCATGTAAGTCCCCCTTGAGTCCCACCAGGTTCTCAGAGCCTTTGCACATGCTGTTCCCCCAGGCCTGGTGCCTTTCCTGCCACCTTGCCAGGCCTGGGCTGGGGCGGACACACGAGGTGACTAAGGCTTGCGGCTCTTGCTGCTGTGATAAGGGGAAGGGATGGCTGACACAGCCAGGAGGATGCATACGAGCAGACCAGAGATTGTCCTGGAGTTAAATGACCCGTCTGATTGTGCAGGAGAGGACTAGAGTGGTCATTTGCAAGGTTTAGTATTTAGTTAGTTTGAGACAGGGCTTTACTTTGTAACCCAGGCTGGCCTTGAACTCACAGAGATTCCTCTGTCTCCCAAGGCACGCACAGCACCTGGCTGGAGAATCCCTGGGGAGGAATCAGTGAGTGCGAGTGCCAAGGTGGCCCTGGCTGGGACTGCACAGTACTTGGGGAGGTTTCCTTATAAAGGTGTGTCCATTAGGAAGCCTTCCAGAGTTACTCCAGCTAATCCCGGAGGATCCATAAATTTGGTCTCCTAAATCCGTCCCCATCCTTCCCCCTACCCCCCGCCAGGGACTTCCTGACATTGTCATACACCAAGTGTTTCTTGTGTGTTTCAAGTGTCACATACCAGGGTTTCTCTGTGTAACCCTGGCTGTCCTGGAACTCACTCTGCAGACCAGGCTGGCCTCGAACTCAGAAATCCGCCTGCCTCTGCCTCCCAAGTGCTGGGAGTAAAGGCGTGCGCCACCGCCGCCGCCCGGCCAAGTGTGGGTTTTTATTCTAGGACTGTAACCCAGAGTAGGCAGAAGGAAGTGACAGGTGTTCATGGACCTCAGTTTCCCAGTCTGAGTCAAGGCAGAGATCACCATTCTCTGGGTATTCTTGGTGGATTGGTATGGGCACCCAGGCGCCCTGAGGCTGCAGAGTTGCCATGGTTACGCAGCAAGCAACCCCCCTTCCCAGCCCCTCACTCTCAGACCAGGCTTTCCAGAGACCAGCGGCTCCTGGTGTCATGGCAACCGTTTCCTCGGCACCCGCTGTGCTTCCTCATAGGCTGAGCCCTGCTGCCAGCAAAGGTCAGCCTCAGGGTCATTGCTAGGGCCTGGGCACCTCCTCCAGCTCTGGATGGGAATCCTGGCTTTAACTCCTTGGCTCCCAAGGGGCCCCGGGACCGGATAAAACCACTTTAGGGGAGGATTCATCTGGGAGACCCTCAGCCCCTCTCCCTAACACCACAAACCTCTAAGGAAGAGGCTAGGCCTTCACATGGCTCTCCTGCTTCTAGAACCTTCACTCTGCACAGGAGTCTGGAGGGACGAGGGTCAGGGTTAGCCTGGGCTACTCAGCCAGACTTTGTTCCCCAAAAACAAGGTCAAAGAGGCCGGGGTGTGGCTCAGCCATGAGGCTGTGCAAAGGCCTGGGCTACATCTAACATGTCCAAACCACACCAGAGCACGCTAGACTCTCCAGGTGACCTGATCCAGGCTGAGCTGTCCACAGTGGCCCTGTGATCTGGGCTGGGGGATCAGTGTGGAACGGGGGTCTGCCTGATCATGGGGGCGTGTCACGGTGGAGACGTCATCGCTTGGCTGCCTGCCATTCGGGCTCCTACCAGCTGCCAGCCACACACGGTCCAGATGTTCCATCCCGGTAACAAATGTCAGGCCATGCCAGCACAGCGACCCCAGCAGGAGGTTGTCGCAGCCCAGTGGATACCACCCACACTGGACAGAAAAGCCCTCAGCAAGGGGAGCTGGGGGAAGACCTGGCCCAAAACCTCTGCAGCCCTCTCCCCCTGCCTTTGACTCATTCAGGCATCGAGTACCAAATGTATATGAGACAAGGTCCCAGCAACCAGACAATGAAGAAAAAGAGCAGGAAAGTCCCTGGCAGCAGCTGGGGAGGGGGGGGCAGAAAGTGAGCAGGGTGAATGCATTGGGGAGAATTCAGCATCGGTGCAAATGCCCCGGGGCAGGGGAGCACACATCGCCCCGACCCTCCCCATCTCTCTGTGTTTTGCTCTGTGTTTTTTGCCAAGACTTATCACAGAACCTACTAGAGCCTCTTATGCTGAGCAGCCACAGCACAATGGCTCCTGCCCAGCTGGAGAGTTCTGCAATGTGTTCACAGAACAGAATTTGACAAACCAGGAAAGTGAAGGTCGTCCCACTTGGCTTTGCTTCTGCATCCAGCAGGAGACCAACCTCTGTGGGTGCATGGACGGTTGTGATGTGTAGCTGTTAGGCTGTGATAGCCTGTGTAACAAAAACACTTTCAGATTCCCAGGGCATCCTGCTCATGGGTGCTTGCTCTCCTCCTCTGAAGAAATTTCTAGAAAATGCTTCTCTCAGATTCCTTCATGGATTCCCAGTTGGTACAACCTTGACACTAGGGAGATGGGTCCATGCATGGGTAAAGCTCTTGCAGAGAAAGCAAAAGGAACTGAACTCCAATCCACAAAGCCCACATGCCTGCCATCTGGTGCAGCTGGTGTCTGTGATATCAAACCTGCAGAGGAGACAGGAAGGTCTCTGGGCCTCACAGGCCTGATCAGTGAGAGACACTGTGACAAAATGAACCGAGGCAGGCAGATCTCTGAGTTCAAGGCCAGCTTGGTCTAATAGTGAGTTCTAGGCTGCAGTGCCCAGCTTCCAAGCACCAGCAGCAGCAGAAAGTGACTTTCTGTGCAGTTACACTCTACAACAAGGATCTGAGGCTCTGGAGCATACATCCCTGCTGGACAGTGTCCTCTGGAGACAGGCTGTGACTCTCTGCTCCCACGGTGCTCATGGCAGCTTGGGTACTGCTTAGAGGCTGTCAGAACCTGACGATCACTTGGCCAGGTGATCACCTGCCAGGTGACCACTGACTG
The DNA here is from genome assembly GCA_019843815.1 of Montemys delectorum. Taxonomy (NCBI): domain Eukaryota; kingdom Metazoa; phylum Chordata; class Mammalia; order Rodentia; family Muridae; genus Montemys; species Montemys delectorum. Next base: position 5,997 of record JADRCD010199192.1, on the reverse strand, counting down.
TATACAATGAGGTCCTAATGTGTAGGAGTGACAATTGCAATGCTTCCCCTGTGAAGGAATTTAGAATGGAGCCATGTAAAATGTACACGTTAATCGATTCATTAGGATGGTTGGTTAACAGATGTCAGAGACTGATAAACTCAGATATCACCAGCCTCAGGGCACAGGGCCAGATAAGGGCTTTTAAGGACTGTGGCCTGGTAGCCACATCTCACTCCAGTCCGTCATGCAAGGACGTAGGAGGCTCCATGGATAGAGAGGCCGACTAGAAACAGAGATGTTCCTAGGATCCTGCACCTCACCCCCGATCTATGAGGGTCTCTGAAAGCAGACATTGGCTGCAAACAACAGGAATGTGTGTCAATAAAACTTTATTTATAAAAACAAATGGCAGTGGGGCTCGGATTCATCTGAGGGCTTTGGGCTTGCTGAGCCCTGGGTGCTGCTGTGTGTGGTGAAGGGGTTACTGGAAGTGAAAGAATGCCAGTCTGCCCTGATGAGTTCCACCAAGTAAGCAGAGAACATTCCAGATACAAGAACTTGTGTTCTGAGGCAGGAACGCAAAAGGAAGCCACACGGGGAGAAGAGTGGGAGTCAGGGACAGTTCTGGAGACACAGGACCCAGGATGAACATCCTGCCTTCCTCTACCCGGCAAATCTCACACTCTCCCTAGCTTTTGTGGAGGAGAAAATTCTGGAAATGCCCTTTAGCTTCTAGGCTAGCCCCCTAGGCTTCTGGGGAAGCCTCCTGGGACCATGTGGGACTTTCCTATTCCCCCAGCAGGCCTCCCAGTGCCCTTGCAGGACCCCCCTCCAAACTGGTGTCCCCATCCCTGCACAGCCCCACCTTCCTCGGCACCATTTAACCGATTACAAAGATTCTATTTTTATCTCCAAGAAAATTCAATTATAGACCATGACCTTTACATTTCTTCCCAGGCTCATGTGGGCTGGGCTGGGGTGCGAAAGGCTTACGCTTGCGCACTGAAGGTCAGCAATCAGACTGGGATAGCAGCCAGGAGAGAGGAGGCTGAAGTGGGGAGGGGAGGAAAGGGAAGAGGGAGAGAGATGAGGCTGGTGTTTCTGTGGGGAGGCTGAAGATGTGCAGAGGCCAAGGCAAGATGATGAGTGAGGAGGCCAGGCCTTCAAAAGGTCGTCTTTTTTCAGTTGTTTCTCTGACTGTTACCATTTTTGTACACATGGGGTTTACTCTGTAGCCCAGGCTGCCCTTCAACTTGCCATGTGCAGGACTTTCTCCATTGTCATCCACACCAGTCTGAGGTGGATCTCATGGGGAGGCCTCCCCAGCCATAGACTGTTTAGCACATGAGTGTGTCTCCCTTAAAATAGGTTTATTTCGTGTGTGTGTGTGTGTGTGTGTGTGTGTGTGTGTGTGTGAACATTCACACACCTAAGTGCAGATCCTTGCAAAACCTTATGAGGGCTAGCCTGGGACCAGCATACCTGAAGACAGCCAGGCCTGCAAGTGGTCTGACCACTCTGGGCCTTGCCTCAGCCTCATATATTTAGTCTTTAATGTCAGCACACGTAGGCAAAAGCCATGGGATAACCTCAGGTATCCTTGCTCATTTTCTCGCTTGTTCTTTAGGCAGAGGCTCACTGGACATGGAGCTTGTGTATTGGGTGGGCTGGCTGTCGAGCCTCGTGGATCCTCCAGCACTCAAGTCTTTAAAGCTGCATCACAAGGCACCACACCCCTGTCTTTAAGTGGTGCCTGGGATTGGAACCCAGATCTTCAGTTTTGTGAGGCAAGCACCATGGCCACTGTACCACAGCCACAGCCACAGCCACAGCCACAGCCTCTAAATCTGTTTCATAAAGACTGTGTGAGAAGCCCGTGGAATGTGCTAGAAGATGAAACAAAGTCACAATAAGAACAAGCAGCAGGAACAGACTGAGGGGAGTGTGGAGGCCATGGAGAGACCAAGAGAAGAGACTCTGAGCATTGGTAAAGGAACCGGGGACAGCACGGAGGGCCTGGCCTGTTCAAAGACCCCAAGGCAGCCTGAACATTGCCTGTGAGTAGAACAAAGACAGTGAAAGACAGAGATGGAAGGGGACAGCAGGGAGAGATCAGAGATTAAGGGAGGAGAGGAACACTTGTGCTTTAAGTCACAGGGAAGTGGAGCTTTAGTGCTGTGGGCAGAGAAGGGACCAAGGATTCCCCAAGGACCTTAGATCAGAGTAAAGGTCAGATAGGATGTGGGACCGACATAGATGGGTGGAACCTACATATCCTTCAGTCCACTCATCCATCTACCAACCACCCGTCCACCCGCTCATCCATCCACCCATCTATTCATCTATCCATCCATCCAAACACCCATCGAAACATCTGCCAAAACAGTTATCTATCCATCCAAACAGTCATCCATTGATCTATCCATCCATCCTTTTCCTATCCTTCCACCCACCCATCCATCCATCCACCCACCCACCCAACCATCGGTCTGCCCGCCGGTCTGCCCACCCGTCCACCCACTCATCCATCCACCCATTCACCCACCCACCCACCCATCTATCCACCCACCGGTCCACCCACCCACCCACCCACCCATCTATCCCTCCCTGCCTTATCCTGCCATCCATCCAACCAGCTCTTCATCGGTCCATGGCCTGTGACCCTATCATTTCTCCGTACCCTGGCTGTTTCCCCACCTGTCACCTCCCTTGCCCCTCCCCAGGTGTCCTGCACCGTTTTCCTCTGCTGCCCCCCCCCCCCCCCCCCCCCCCCCCGCCGACTCTCAAGGTAATGACATTAGTTGCTGTCTTACAGCTACAGAATCCAACATTCAGCCCCTCCAGTCCCAACACCATTGTAACCAGACCTGACTGGCTTCAGTTTCCCTCTCTGGATAGTGGGGTTCCAGACATTCCTCCTGAGATTCACCCTGGCCTATAAGGATGTGTTGTGTGGTTGAATCTCACACCTCTGTGGACAGATTATTGTGTGGTGACATTGGTCAGCCTGTCTGCTCTCTTCTTGTGAAACAGAAGCCTTTGAACTGATGTGCTCAGTGTCCTGAAGTAAGACACCAGCTCAGGTCCTAAGGAGTCCACTGAAACATTTTCTTATGATCTCCAGGAAGATTTAAAAAGAAAATTCTAAGTCTTGCTTTGACAGGTCTTGATCTAGAAGCTATGGGCCCAGGCTGAAGAAGCAGGCCACTTCTGCCCTGCTTAGGACTTCTTCCCCTGTTGGCAACAGGTTCCTCTGAGAGGCTAACAAGGAAAAAGGAGACACTCCCTCCCCCCTCCCCTGAGTACACAGTGCCTCCCTCAGTCCCTCCCTCCCCTCTCCCAGGCCAGGTGTGCTGGGAGTACCCCTGGCCTGAGGGACTCAGTTTCCCCAGGTTGCGTCACCTGCTCCAAGGCTGTCCCCTGGAGGGAGGGGAGGGAGAACGGAGTGAGGTCACCATTGAGGAGATTGTGGGTTCCTACTCGGGCTGGTGCCAGGAGTTGGAAACCTTGCTCAGCCCAAAGAATGGAGTTTTTGAGGCCTTCTGGTCTGGCAGGGTCAAAGAAGAGGAGCAGACAGTCTCCCCAGCCTCTGTCCTCCTGCTTTGTAGAAGAGGGCAGTGCATGAGACACAGAGAGAGCAACTCAAAAAGTCACACAGCAGATCAAAATCATAAATGGGATTTTAATCACACCTCTCTGCTCTTGTGCATTCAAAAGAGCTTACATAGTGCCATGGGACCAGTCAGTGCCTTGTCCCTTACTACGGCCGCAGTCCTTTGCTTCAGGGTGCGTGGCTGATCCTATCCTGTTCTGCTGCTACTGTGTCGTCCTGTGTCCTTCTACACAGACACGTATTTTTGTTCTTCTTTTGATTTTTTATTAATTATTTTAATTATACAATTTTTATTAGATATTTTCCTTATTTACATTTCAAATGTTATCCCCTTTCCTGGTTTCCCCTCTGAAGATCCCCTATCCTCTCTCCCTTCCCCCTGCTCACCAACCCACCCTCTCCCGCTTCCTGGCTCTGGCATTCCCCTACACTGGGGCCTAGAACCTCCACAGGACCAAGGGTCTCTCCTCCCGTTGATGACCGACAAGGTCATTCTCTGCTACATATGCAGCTGGAGCCCCTCCATGTGTGCTCTTTGGTTGGTGGCTTGGTCCCTGGGAGCTCTGGAGGTACTGGTTAGTTCATATTGTTTTTCCTCCTATGGGGGTTCTTTTGATTTTTTGAGACAGGTTCTTTCTGTATAGCCCTGGCTGACCTAGAACTCACTTTGTAGACCAGGCTGGTCTTAAACTCAGAGATCTGCCTGCCTCTGCTTCCCAAGTGCTTAGACTAATGGTGTATGCCACCATGCCCAGCTCACATTCATATATTAATACTCACCCTTTTTTATTTTATTGAAGCAGGTGTCAGTGTGAAGCCATGGCTGAGAAGAGTTCACTATGCAGATTTGCTCAGCCTTGAACTTGTGGAGATCTATCTTCCCGTCTCTTGAGTGCCGTGGTCACAGGTATGCAGTACCCATTCACCATGCTGTTTTACTGCACCACCAACTTGGCTGCATTTTTTCTTTTTCCTGTCATTTTTGGACAATACCACAAGAAATCATCCACAGAGCTGGGGCTCAGTATGGCTGCAGTTCTCTGTTATTCGGGCGCTTGGGAAACTGAGGCAGGAGGACTGCTAGGAGTTCAAGGCCAGCCTAGGCCACAGAGGCTCAAGGCAACAGCTAGACAAGACCACTCTGTGCCCAAACTGAGCAATGTCCCTTCTCCCTCTGTCTCACCAAGGCCTCTGCCAAGCGCTGAAGCAGGCAGTGCTGCCTGGGCCACCTGCAGACATAAACACTGCAGCGGGACACGGGGCCAAGCACTGGAGTGTGGCCAGGCACAGGCAGGGGCCATCCAGGCAAAGGGCAGTGGGTGGAGGGCAGGTGTGTGGACAGCTGCCCAGGACCCCTCTGTCTCCACCTCTCACACGCTGTCACCAAGTGTGGACATGGGAGATGGGGGCAGAACGCAGCTGTCTGATGTGGCTAAGAGGACCTGAGATCTCCAGGGCAGAGTTGGCATCAGCTATGGGGCTGGAGCTGCAAATGAATTGATTTGAGCTCCACACAGGATCCTGGAGCAGCCAAGTAGCAGGCACTGCAGGCCACCAATAACCCCAGACCAGCAAGGCTTCTCAGTTCTTTCTTAGAAGAAAAAACCCAAGGGTCAGAGACAGGAAGCAACTTAACCCACAATCATAGGGTCTCAGTAAGCACCACATCTGCCTGTTCAGACAAGGACAGCCAACGGCTCTTCTGACGCTCTCCTCGGATGTCGCAGAGTGGCTTCTATGTGCAGAAGCTGCCTCTCGACCCCGGGGAGCACACATGGTAACACACAGACCCTATGTTCTAGTGGATTACTGGCAGGCAGACAATACTAATCAACAACTGAGCTCTTTCCAGGAGCCAACAAGCAGACAGCACTAGTAGACTCTAAAATTTCTTTCCCTGCAGCTCTGAGATTGATGCTTATAATATTTTTGTTGGTTTTGTTTTGTTTTGCTTTGTTGAGACAGGGTTTCTCTGTGTAGCCCTGGCTGTCCTGGAACTCTGTAGACCAGGCTGGCCTTGAATTCAGAGATTCAATTGCCTCTGCCTCCTGAGTGCTGGGATTAAAGGCTTGGGTCAGCACTCCCCCCCCACCCCCCCCAGCATATTTATTTTTTAATGAGACATGGTCTCAGATATTTCAGGTTGTCTCTGAGTCTTTCAGAACTTTCTTTGTAAGCTACATATGGAGTAATGCCCCTCCCCTAACAAAACAAAACAAAACAAAACAAAACACCTAAAATGCAGAACTCAGGGAGGAACCTATGTGGACCAAGTATGACCTTGATGTGACCTTTGAGGACAGGGTCCTCCTGTGGCCTGCATAGCCTCTATCTAGAACTCTCACCAGCTTGGAGGACCCAGTGTAGGCAGCTCCGAGAACAGGAAGTTCTTTACACTTGGG
>JADRCD010199191.1:0-18068 GCA_019843815.1 Montemys delectorum | reverse complement strand
ATGCAGTCCAATAGAACGGCCTAGAGTGAGTTGGGGAGATACTGCTAAGAGACAAAAGTATTGACTTCAGCTCCTTCCTGGGCTGCTGGAATTCAAGTCTCTCTAGGTTAACAGTCCTGTCACTGAGCCCAAAGCAGGGCAACTCACTGTCCTGGCCCGTGGGCACAGGCTCCTTTGGCTTTCCACTCTGGCTGTGATTCTTTTGTCTGAGCAGGGTGGCTGCATCCCCCTGCTTGCCTGCTCCCAGTCCTCCCTCTGTAAGACTCCTCCCTCTCTCCCTCTTCCCCCACTTCCTTGGATGTAAGGATCTCGTGAGTCACTCCACTTTGAGCTGCCAGATGCCAGATGCAGTTGGACTCAGAGAGGAAGCCAATTTTCCTCTCGTTATTTAAACAGAGCCCTGGACTAATGGAAGCCCCTAGCGCTGCCATCCCTGCATTTTTCAGTAGGGTAGGAATAGCCGCGTAGAGGATGCTCGCCGCTTCCCAGGTCCTGTCTGACTGCCCTCCACCCCCTAAGCTTGGTGAGCTTGTCTTGCTGCCAGGAGACAAGGCACCAGGTCAGCCTACCGTAGCCCAGGGCACGCTCCGAGAAGACTCCCGTTACCAGGACACTCAAAGCTTTTTTGATCAAAGCCCAGGTTAATCCTCAGGGCATCATCCAAGGAGTTTTCACGAAGATCATCCTCAGTCCCCAGCACTGTGCTGGTGTTGTGGGGGAGACAGGAAAATAAAGATCCTTGTCTTCAAGGAATCGTGTTTAGAGAGAAAAAAAAAATCATACAAAATAGTGGTTCCTGTTTCTCTTCTTGGATCTCCTTCCAGACACGACCTCATTTAATTACCACAGCTCCTCCACGTGAGGGAAACTTTGAGGCATGAGGAGGCTCTGAGGGGACTGACTCATTCAGGGTCATGTCTGTGGTAGTGGGCTGAGTTCTATCCCCAAAGCTTCACCGAGTCTTCAATCAGTGTAAGGAGGAGACAGAGACAATTCCTAAGAGGGGAAGGGGAAGTCCAACAACCTCTCTCTCTCTCTCTCTCTCTCTCTCTCTCTCTCTCTCTCTCTCTCTGCCTTCCCCCAGTGAGATGTGGCCTCCTGCTTCAGCCTCCCTTGGGCTGAGATTACAGGTGTACCCCACCATGCCAGGTATTGTATGTAATTCCTACAACCCAATTCTGGGCATGTTGACGCCATGGAAGGCCCTGCTTCCGTGACTAATCCTGGCAGAGTCCTTTGGAATCCGGTTGAGAGAGAAGGAAAGAGAAGGCACCACTACACTCTCATCAGTTGGCTCATGGGCAGCATCACATGCTCAGACATCTTTTTCTGATGGCTGGACTGGCACCTCAAGGCTGACAATCAGGTGCCATCCATCTGTATCCTTGGCTCCAACATGGAAGTTGGCACATAGATCCCAGAGAAACTGCACTGACAAACTTATCATGTGATGACTACCCAGTCCAGACTTTGGCAGTCCAAGGTTGAAATGTGGGGCTCTGGGCTAGCCTCAGACATCTCCAGGTCTTTGGTTTGGATAGAAAATGAGGAGGGATATGCCACCTGGTTTGTAGCTGAGCAAGGTCTTTAGCTTGTGAAATTTGAGGGTCTCCTGCTCCCCCTTCCACTTGATCACTCATCTCTAGACTGAAGTGGTTGCAGCCTACCAAGTGTTTAAGGGAAATATCCTGCTCTAGAAAGACACATTTCCCCCATAAACTTGCATTGTGTTTTTGATTGTCTCCTATAAAGGAAGAGATGCATCTTTGAGTTTATGTTTACAACTGTGTGACTGGAAAAAAAAAATCGATTCTCTCACTCGACATTTTCTTCAGCCAGACTCTTCCTCTGACCCCTGGAGTCTTTGATCTGGGCCAAAAGGCTAATGTCCAGAACTTAGGGCCGGAGGCTCCTCGGACAGGTGGGAATGGCCCCAGCTTTAAGCTGGCTATGGGTCTGGCAAGTATTGACATAGGAAGGGCCTTATGATTTCTGTATGCTTTCCAAGCTGTCAGCCAGAAGGCAGGGATTGGCTAAGAGAACATGGCACAGCCCTCCAGGCTGTGGAGAGGAAGCAGGAGCCCAGTCAATTCCACTGCCCTTTGTCAGACCCAACAGACCACCGATGGTGATGGAGGGACCCCTCCTTTAGCAGCCCCTGAGATTGCTGCCTCCTGCACAAAGCCTCCCTTGCTGCCCATGGTAAAGGTGGCTCCTCCCTCTGTTGGCCTCCTTGTTGGCCTCCTGCCTGATTGATATCTGTCTCGTAAGCTATAATGTGGAGCATATTCACCAGGCAGCTACCCAGAATCTCATGAAAATACCTTGGCTCAAATCTTAGCTCCTTCCTTCTTCACTCTGTGACCCAGACAAGTTGTTTGACCTTTCTGAGTCTGGGTGTCCCTGGCTGTCACATCAAGGGTATTTGACTGTAACAGTAGACCGTTTGATTTAAATCCATGCCCTCCCCTGCCTGTTTTCTTCTCCAGATTCCTTCCCAACAGGCACCGTGTTACACTGCATCTGGCTTGGTGCACTGCAGGAGGACCTGGAGCCTGCTTCTTCTGTTGCAGTCTGCTGGCACACATCGGAGGCTCCTCAGAGCCAGCTGGACTGGTAGCACAGAGTGAGCATGGTCCGCCAGACTGATGCACGGTCAGGGCCAGCTCTGTTCTTTCTCATCGGGGATTCCAGGCTGAAGAAATACTATTCAGCCAAATCCAGTTCTGAAGGCTGTCTACAGATGTACTGCCAGCGCCAGGCTGGAACTCTTCCGAGTCAGAGGTCATGGCTCACATTCCATCCCCAGGGTCCCCAGAGTCCAGCAAGGGACATTCATCATGATTCCTAAATCCCTTTGTTTAAAAGGACAGAGAGCTGATGAGATCCACATTAACCCAACCTGTGCTGGACTGGGAGCCTCTGTCACAGAGAGGATTATCCAGCCAAACCAGACCCAGGTCAGCAGTACACTGGGTCCACCAGCTCAACCCATGGCTCAGTGGATCCCAGTCATCTGGTTCCATTCACCAAGTAGTTCTCTGGATATAAGGCGATACCAGGTAGCTGTGTTTCTTTGTCTGCATATGGGCTTGATTGACTGTTGTCACTGGGCTAGGGCTAGCTGCCTTGAGTTTCACTTTTTTTATTATTTTTATTTTATGCGTATGGAGGTTTGCCTGTATGTATATACCTGGGCCGTCTCTCCATGTTGTCCAAGCTTGTCTGGTACTCACGATGTAGACCAGGCTGGCCTCTGATCGGGAGGTGGTCCTCTTATCTCTGCTTCTCCTAGTGCTGGGGTGACAGACATGAGCCACTGCATCCTGCTATTATTCTTGTTCTAAAGATGAAGAAACTGAGGCAAAAAGAATAGGAGCAATCCTGGAGGTGCCTCAGCACGTTGGGGGCAAACAGAGCGCTCTCTCATCTATAGGCTCACTGGCACCAGTGTAGAGGTGCTGATAGGTGGCAGTGGGGGCTCAGGGGGATGTGTTGGCTGCTACCCACCTCCCTCCTGCCCACCAGAGGCCCGCTGATCTCTCTCCTCCCTCTGCCTTTTAACTGCTTGGAAACAGAGCTGACGGCAGTGGGAACGGCTCAGCCACCGCGGGTCTCATGACTGGAGGCTTTTGTTTGTTCGCAGAATCATATTTTTACACTCTGGCTTCCGCTAATTTATGCCGCAGACCGAGCTCTCCCTCGCTGAAGATGGCGTGCTGAAGAGAGGGGAGTCAATTCCTGGCTTTATTTAGCCATCCTGGAGCCTATCAGAAGCCAAGCAGGGGATAAATGAACAACAACAAAAAGTAATAATAGCTGGGCTGGGTGTTTATTTTCTAGCGGTTTGCCTCCTCAAAGGGCCTGCAGCGTTCCCTCAGCGCATCCGCCCGTGGAAGCTGTGCTGGGAAAATTAAGCGAGTCCTCATTTAAGATGGAGCAATCAGCCCTGCTAGTTGCTGCTCCGCACCTATAGAGGCTCAGTTTGGCTCAGCTCCAGGAGGAGAGCTGAGCAGGCCCCCAACACACACACACACACACACACACACACACACACACACACACACACCTCTGTATGTCATGATGAGCCATGGGTGCAAAGCCATAATATCCCATAGGTAAGTGGTCTCTGCTGGTGGCAATCAGGGAGGGCTTCTTAGAAGAAGGGACTCAAAGATCCAATAGTGGGAAGGAGCCCTTAGCCCGACTTGCCGTAGGTCAGAGGCATGGATGGAGACTGCATTGTTATGAAAGTAGCAGAGATGGGTGATGGTTAGCGGTGCGATGAGACTCCATTCTGGAAGCCTAAATGAGAGGGAGATCTCTCTTGTGCAGAGCTCTGGACCTGCAAGTGGGATTTGGGGCAGAACACTTAGCATTGATCATAAATAAAAGCTGGAGGCTCCCTCTCATGAAAGGATATGCCCAAATGCTCCCGAAAGGCCAGAGCATAGAGAATTGTATTTTAATTAATAACTGAGTCAGGGAGGGCCTGAGTCAGGCCTATGAGGGTCAAGCACACAAACATGAGGTCCCGAAAGCTGGGAGAAAGGGAGAAAAGTGAGTCAGAGCTGGCATTATGCCTTAAAGCTGGCTTACCACATTTGGGCTCTTAACTCTTTCTTCCCTCTTCGGGACATATGTGGCTCTCTTGTCACCTGCTGTGTCCACCAAAAGTACTCTAACTAGTGGGCACAGACATACTGATTATGCTTGTCCATCCCAGTTACCCACCGTCACCCCCTCATTTGTCTCTTCATCCACCCATGATCCCTCTATCCACACCCAGGCACCAGGCTAGTCCACCCTGTATCATAGCAAGTTGGGTAGCAGAGGCAGTGAGAGTTGGCCAGCAGGAAGCCTGGAGGCCTTTAAAGACAGCATCAACCTAGAGAAAGTACAGAGGGCCTGGCTGCTAGACTTGGAGACTCGGGAAGCTGTTGTGTGAGCTGAGTGCTAAGCAGATTCATCTTCCTGTGGCAGACGCATGTTCCGAGCTCACGGGGACTGATATTTATATACGCACCCGATGCCAATTTATTAATTTATAATAAGATGCTACTCAAGTGCAGCGGATGTTTGTCTTGGCAGATGAGCATCTCTCCCAGTAGGCAGGCTACATGGGAAGTGAATTACCATCAGAATGCTGTGTTAGTACTTTGCAAGAACTAGAACTTCTGAGGCCCTAGATGCTGGTATACGCATCTAGCTTCTCTCCCTAGAGAGAAAAAGCTCCTCAGGGGACCTGAAGCAGAGAGAGGGCTAGGGGGTTGCTATTTATCTGATAGCTTCTATCCTGTGCAGAGGCCTGGTTCTGCCTCCTACTCCTATTGGCTCAGAGACCAGCAAGCAGAGGCCTCCACTCCCATTTTTATTCGGCCTGTGAAGGAAGAATGATTTTACATTTTTAAATGATTGAAGAAAGAGTCAAAAGAAGAATAATATTTCATGACATGAGATAATTTTATGGCATTCAAATTTCAGTGCCCCCATATAAAGTTTTATGGTACCCAGGCACATCCGCTCATCACGGATCATCTCTGGCAGATTCATGCAGCATTAGCAGAATTGAGTCATTGCAAGGTACTCTTTAGTGTGGGACACCTAAAATCCCTACTTCTCTGGCCTTTATAGAATTTTTGACCCTGGCCCAGGCCAGTGCCTCGTTTTCTGTAGTCTTGATGCCTTTATGGAATAGCTGCCACACCCCAGCTGAGGCTATCCACTGATTTCCCAGACCATAGGTGCTGCCCAAGTTTGCCCAGAGATGGATTTTAGGTGATCTCTAGGTTTATAGGCACCTCTTGTGCATCATAACACCATGACTGGTCATCAGCTCAGCCTGCAGCTGGCAGACACGCAGTACCTCCATACTCTGACAATGTAAATACTTGCATCTTTACCATCCTTCACTTGCCAAAGCCACCCTCCTTTGTCTGCCAGAGGGCCTCCCACCTTCCTACCTCTTGAGCACATCCTTAAGCCATCTATTCAGTCTCTGATCTACTCAGGTAGGGAGTGGTGATGAGGGCGTGCCTGTATATATGCCCGGATGCATGCATATGCGCTTAACCCTTCAGTGGAGGTAAAAGGCTAGAGAGAAGGATGCATCCTTTTGGATAGAGATCAGGGGACCCTGAATAGGGTTGTCCAGTTTCAGTAAGAGTTTTCGCTAATGGAAAAAGAACAGTAAAACTGTAACCCTATGGCCTTCTGGAGCTTTAGGACTACAAAGCAGTGAGGCACCATCATCTGGCACTCTTAAGAGGCAGCTATGTGGGAGAGGGAGAAAAAGAGAAGAGTACGTGAGGGAGGGAGAGAAAGGGAGAAGAATCAAGGAGAGGAGCTAGAAGCCAAGGGGAGGGGAGGAGCAGGGGGAGGGGAGAGTGGGGAGATAGCATCCAAGCTGTAGTGGCTCAGGGCCATTGATTCATTCTTATAGGGCTGTTTTGTCCTGAGTATGGATAGTGTAGGCAAGCTTGTCTGGGAATGCCCGGGGTGATGTGGGTACAGCTGAGCACTCAGGCAGCCAGTACCCAGGGCATGCCTTACCTTATGGTCCTCCTGCCCAGCTGGGAACTCTTGGCTTAAGCTCCCCTGGAGGGCAAGGGGGAATCTGAAGGATTCTGTCCAAGCTTCACTGACTAGCAGGGCGACAAACCTTCCTCTATGGAGAGGCTACTCTGCATCCATCCTGGGACCCAGCAATGGCTCCCATCCACCTCAGCTGGCGCTCGTTGGCTGGGGACATGGCTGGATATGGCAAAGCGGTGCCTGTGTGCACAGGAGAAACCTGAATCCCAGTGTCTGAGATTCTCTTGCTCCAAACTGCTAGGAACAAATAGGCTTGCCTTGGTGGTTTCAAACCTGCCAGACTCAGCCAGTGTCCCTAAAACCAAGGGCAAAAGGCTGGAACGAAATAAGGAGAAGCTAACTTCCACAGCGGGAGATCTGCTCAGAAAGCCTCGGTTCTCCTGCAGTTTGTAGACTTTTAACTCCAGCTCCAACCACCTTCTGGTTTGATGGACATTGAATTGAATCATCAGGCTGGAAAGAACGGAAAACAATGCAGGGGCTCAGGCCTCCTGAGTGTCTAGAACTTCCATCTATATAGAGAGGCGCACAACAGAACTTAACCTTGGGCTCTGGTGTCAGTCGAGAGTTCTACATTTACCTTGCTTCCTGGGCAGTGTGAGCCACCGGGGATGCAAGACAATCTATGTTCAGAAAGCCACTGGGGATGCAGTTCATTCTGTAGAATGCCTCTCTGGCATGAACAGTGCCTAGGAGTGGTAAGGTCCAAAGTGACAGGAATAGTTCTTCATCAAGTTGACAAGGAGAGAGAGAACATTCTGGAGCAGTGGTTCTCAACTCTCCTGATGTTGTAACCTCTTAATACAGTTCCTTAATATAGTGTTGTGGTGACCCCCCCAACCATAAAAAATATTTTTTTGCTACTCATAAATGTAATTTTGCTACTGTTATGAACTGTAATGTAAATAGCTGTGTTTTCTGATGGTTTTAGGAGACCCCTGTGAAAGGGTTGTTTAACTCTCCAAAAGGATCATAACCCACAGGTTGAGAACCACTGCTGTAGAACATTCCGGGGAGGGTGCATAGCCTAGGCCAAAGCAGAGAGATGTAGGATCTTCTCAGATGGGCAGTCACAACAGAGCTTCCCTGTTGATGCAAGGCACATAGCTCTCCAGCACCCTCCCTCCAGTGGGAACCCTCGGGAAGCTTACTGGCTCAATATTTGCTAACACCAAACACCATTTTGCCTCATCAGATTTCCTGATGGAAAAAATAATTCTGTAATGAGGCCCCAAGTTAAATAGACTTGGTGTTTGGAATTATCTGGCTTCATTCTTTGCCAGAATAGATAGGAATGTGATAGGAGGATAAGGAGGGTTAGCTCAGAAATGTGCATGCAAGGAGGCTCCTTTACTGTCTCCCCTTCAGGAATCTTCTCCACTGTGGGCACACATACACACACACACACACACACACACACACACACACATACATGCACGTATGCACACACGCAGACACACACACACACACACACGCAGACACACACACACATCCACATACAATGCATGCACATACACACATACACGCACATACACACACACGTATGCACACACACACGTATGCACACACGCAGACACACACACACATCCACATACAATGCATGCACATACACACACACACACACACACGTATGCACACACGCACGTATGCACACACGCAGACACACACACATGCACATACAATGCATGCACATACACACATACACGCACATACACACACATGCGCATACACACACATGTACCACACAACAGTTCTGATGTTTTCCCAGACCATTTGCTCTACTTCTAACAATCTTCCAGTTGTTGGAAAAAAAGTTTGACTGGAGGCCAAGGACCATAAATGACCCCAGCCTGTTCTTTGCCTCTACCCACTCCTCTAATCCTGGGTTAGGAAGGAAATGTGATGGCCCCTCTATCCTGTTCATTTGCTAAGCCCAACTAACCATGGATACCACTTCTGACCCCAGTTTTGCTCAATGGCTGGGAGGGACTCTCCTGATTCCCTGTGTAGCCAGAAGCCAGGGTCATCCCCACAGGAGACAGTGGGGCTGGCGTGCTTCAGTCAGAGGGGCCTGTGGACTAAACAATGCTTCCACGGGCTCCATGGAGATGTAATTGGGTCTGACAGACCTTGACTAATCTGACTTTGTCTTACTCAAACTCCTATAACTCTCCCTCCTGCCTGCCCAGCCACCTGCAGCCTTGGGCACTACCTCAGCTAAGACATATTCAGGAGGGAGGACAGAGGCAGGAGGAATAGACCTAGAGGTTCAGTCTCAGGGCCAGAGGAAGATGATATAGTAGACACACAGGCCTAGAATTAAATCTGGGAAATCTGTACTCTGCCTATGTCTGTCTTCCTGCCTTCCTGCTCCCTCCCAACCTCAAATCTCTGTAGACGGGTGAGCAGAAGGTGGGGTGTCACTCAGCCAGCAGATGCTGACAGGCACTCATCATCTGTCATCTCAGGGGGCAGGCTGTGCAGATGATTTCTGAGGTGAATGTGTGATGTCACAGGCACAGAGTAGAAAGTGCAGCTGGGAGGGCTGTGCTTGCTTAGCTCCAGTGACCCCCATCAGTGCTATTCTTCAGTGTCAGAGA
The DNA here is from genome assembly GCA_019843815.1 of Montemys delectorum. Classification (NCBI taxonomy): domain Eukaryota; kingdom Metazoa; phylum Chordata; class Mammalia; order Rodentia; family Muridae; genus Montemys; species Montemys delectorum. The sequence continues at coordinate 8,874 of JADRCD010199191.1, read as the reverse complement.
CAGTGCCTATTTCCATTGACCTGCCTCTGCTTCTGAGGAGGGAACCAGGCATGTGTCGGTGTGCCTAGACCTTAGCCACAGTGCTCTGGAGAAGAAAGAGTCAGTGCCAGGGCTCAGGACTGGATGGCCGGGCACGTTTTTTTCTAGGGGATGTCAGGTGATCAGATGGCTGGTTTAAGGGCCTACGGAATGGTCTGTGGAGTGGTGAGGTATATCAGTGGGGGAAAGCTGGGAAGGAGAACTATTTAGACAAGAAGGGAGCATCCTATCTATGAGATGCTGCCAGGACTTATAAAACCAAAAGAACAGCTCGAATTTCCTGAGGACTTAATGGAGGCTGGGCTCTGTTCCAGGGCATGTACATGGATGAGTTTTATTAAAAACCAAGGCTCAGGGAAGTCAAACATCCCAAAGTTCAGGGTTACACAACCCACAGAATGAATGGATTTGAACCCAAGATAAGCTAGCTCCAGAGACCATACTTACAACCGCTCTGCCTGAAGCTACATGGCTATAGACAGGGGTTGATGTAGGAGGCTGGAGTGGCGGGCTCATGGGGCAGGGATTGTAAAGGGACTTAAGCTCCAGAGAAACTTCAAGAGTGGGTTTGATATGGCCACAGTACGCCGGGCAGTGGTGGCACATGCCTTTAATCCCAGCACTTGGGAGGCAGAGGTAGGTGGATTTCTGAGTTCAAGGCCAGTCTGGTCTACAGAGTGAGTTCCAGGACAGCCAGGGCTACACAGAGAAACCCTGTCTCGAAAAACCAAAAAAAAAGAAAAAAAAAAAAAGAAAAAGAAAGAAAGAAAAAAGAAAATAGATATGGCAGGAGTAGTGACAGTTTCTGGATGTCACTTGGACCCTTTTCTCACCAATATACCTCAATCCCCAGCTGCTGTGAGCCCAGGACAGATGCTGAGATAAAGTGAGGAACTTTCCCAGCCCTCCTGCCATTTTGGCAATGGAGTTTCCTGTCAGCGGCTGGCTGTGTTCCAAGCCTGCCCAGCTAGCATCCTTTCAGGGATGGAAACATTTAGCGCCTAGGAAACATCTCCTTCCATGCAGGCAACCATGAGTAGAAGTTGCCTAGTGGCAGCCGGTGGGCTCCCCACTGGTCTACAGGGAGGCTGTAAGGAATACAGCTCCAAGAGGTCAGCAAGAAAAACCAAGAGAGGTTTGGGGCTTAGCTGCCTCCCTTCTTACCGAGTTTCCTATCCTGGGCCTTCTTCACCACTTGGCTTTGTGATCTACTGACATCCCTTGGGGACTTAATTGGTTCAGATTGGGTTTCCATTATCTTCCAGGACAAAGAATCCTAAAAAGCAATGTCTCTTGGATGTTGGAGGAGACAGGACCCTTGGGAACATCTAGCAAAGCGCATGTGGAGCAGAGAGATCTCTGATAAGTATCCACTGCTTAGGATGCTCCTGACACACTCTACGTCCAAGTCTGATCTGAAAAGCCTGGGGACAGGGATGGAGGGGACAATCTGGACGCTGGCAAGGGAGCCATACCCACAGATAACGAACACCCAGACATGTGACCCTACTTGCTAGAGCCTGTGTCTGTCACCACCTTGGGAAAGAATCTGCTCCATCTTAGTACCCAGGCTAGCCTGGACCAGCCGCAGTGAATAACATTTCCTGGTTTTCCTATGTCAGTCTAACCTCCAGACTGAAAAATCACCAGCTGTAAAGCAAGCCCTCAGCTCTGAGTGGTCATAACTGACCTTCCTTTCCTGAGAGCTGTCCCTTCTAAGTTGTCAGCTGAAGGTTCCTCTGGTGGCTGGAGCCCCAGATATCAGCACTGACATTGGCAGCTGCCTGCTGCAAGTCAATGGACCAGTGGCTCAGCTGTGTCTTCTTTTTCTATGTCCAACACTGTAATATATACTGTACTGCTAAACTGTTTGTGCTGTTTGGGTTCACTGAGAAGGTAGGTCTGGAAGTGGGATGAGTACCCCTATTTTAGAGCCAAGCATACTTGTCTTAGTGTTCTCCGAGACTCCTTATCTAGGGATGGGCTGGCCCCAGTAACTCTGTGAAAGGGAGGAAGGAACAGTAAAAGGGCCCAGGAACAAAAACACTGTGTCATTAAAGAAAGGCTAGAAGTCAGGTGGTGGTGACTCACACCTTTTAACCCTAGCACTCTGGAGGCCAAGGCAGGAGGGTCTCTGTGAGTTTAGGTCCAGCCCAATCTACAGAGCAAGTTCCAGGACAGCCAGGGCTACACAGAGAAACCCTACCTAGAAAAACCAAACAACAACAAAAAGAATGGCTAGAAGATAAAACCATTTCCAACAGAGCTTACTGTTATTTATCCATCGTATGAAGTTACCTACAGTGGGGATGGGAAGCTGGAAGCTCATCCATGGGGAAAGCGCAATTGTGAATTTCCTCAGCTTCCCTAGTTGGTTTCTACGGCTGTTTTAGGTCCCAAATTTGATGATGTTTTGCTCTTTTGCTGCTTCTATCTGCTACTTGCTAGCTATTCTTTTACTTTTGCTTGCTATATACTTAATGAATTCACACATGCAAAACTCAAAACATAATGCCGGGTGGTGGTGGTGCACACCTTTAATCCCAGCACTTGGGAGGCAGAGGCAGGTGGATTTCTGAGTTCAAGGCCAGCCTGGTCTACAGAGTGAGCTCCAGGATATCCAGGGCTACACAGAGAAAACCCTGTCTTGAAAAACCAAAAACAAAACCAAACCAAACCAAACCATAGCTACTATAGATTGCTCTTTGGGATGTACAGGACATGGGCCCTTCTCTGCTCTGATGCAGGGCTGATTTCTCACAGTGCATTATGTCTCCTCTGACTGCAGAGAGTGGTTTTTCTGGGCTAGATGCTAGAAACCAAATGTCAGTGGTTACATATGACTGTCCTTTACCTTTGAAGCTCAACATCGCTCTGTTTAGCAAATGCTTCCTGAATTATAGATTATTCACTGAGAAGGGGCACCATTCTCATCCAGCAACCCAACAACAGGGGTAATGGGGGAGGCCTGTGGAGTGAGAGCCAGTGACAGGCCACAGAGGGAGGAAGGCACATGATTTTCATGCTAGGGATCCAGGCTCATTTAATAGCCATAGTTCGGTGCCAAGAGAGCACACTGTGGCAACATGCTCCATTTGGCTTTTGGACTTAAAGTATAACCCAGAAGGCTACTGACAAATTATGAATAGCTCTTCCTGGCCACTTGGGCCTGGCTCCAGACTCCTGCATGTGTACCTCTGTGAGTGGACATGTGTACATGAACATGGTTATGCATGTGGTTCCTCGGCCTGATGTGTGCTCTGAGCTTCAAAAAGGAGCTAAGCTAATGAGAGGCAGCAGAGATTGGGAGCCCAGTGCTATGGGGCTGTGAACTGATGGCACGGGATCCAGGACTGTGGGACTCTCTGGCAGTTTCCCAGCATTTTTGGAGGCCCATATGAGGTCCTTAGATGCCTCTCTGTTGGGGCACCCTATTTCCCTAGCATTCAACACCCACATGACAGGCAATGTAAAAGAGAAGAGCTAAATCCCTCTAGTAGGCATTATAGGTACAAGTAGAAGCCAGGCTACCTGTAAGACCTGGAATAGGTGGCCCCAGGCTGCTCTGAGCATTGCATGCCAGGTGCCTCCTTTCCCTAGCCAGGGAGGCTAGGGTGTACCATGAGGGCTCTTTTCTGGCTCACCTTTCTATGAGCTCATGAACAGCCCCTGTGCGTGTGCGTGTGCGTGTGCGTGTGCGTGTGCGTGCGCGTGCGTGTGTGTGTGTGTGTGTGTGTGTGTGTGTGTGTGTGTGTTAAGGGAGTCAGTCTTAAGTCCTTTGTCTTGGAGGGAAACACATTTCCTTTGTGTTTGGAAAGTGTAGCTCCTGGTAGTGGGTGGTGTTACTAGGCTTTCTGCTCTTGCTCTCAGAAAGGCAACAGGAAGGGTCCTCCAGCCCAGGAAGCACAGGGGAAAAGTAAGCTTGTCTGTGCAGGCCATTGAGTGGTTGGCCAAGAGCAGAGATTGTCTTTGAAGGGTAGTGGAGTCTCCTTGAGGGCTTCTATAGCTGGTGGAGGCAGCTTTTTCTTCTCTCCTGGGACTCCATCCTCACTTACTTCCTGGAGCTGCAGTCTGATGAGGTTCAGACTCTGGTCTCTAGCAGCAGGAGAGGATCCCGGTGAGCGCTGACGGCAGGGGGCCAGAAAGCACCAGGGTGGGATTGGAGTGGAGAAAGTGAGCCCTAGGTTTGGGTCTGGCTCAAAGCAACCTCTGAATTGTCCTCTAGGAATAAAGCCCCGGGAATAAGTCTTGGGCCTCAGGGCCCCAGGCTTCTCAAAGCAGAAACAGAACTCCTCATACTGGCAGCTTGGCCTCTGGGTGCTGGCTGGTTTTTGCCCTGTAGCTGATCCACAGAACAGTCTCATAAGATCTCAGCTGCATTTCTGTGTCTCTCTCTCTCCTCTCTTCATTTTCCTCTTATCTCTGGATATCTGCTTTCTTTCTTTCTTTCTTTCTTTCTTTCTTTCTTTCTTTCTTTTTTTTTTTTTTTTTTTGCTTATCTTCCTCCTGGACTCATGAAATCCTTGCCACTCTGCTATCAATGTCTTCCCTTTTCCCAGGTTCTATTTCAGCTCTCCCTTTCTCAACCTCGACTGTCTGTAGCCTATGAGCTCCATCATCTGATATAGCTGTCTGAGAAAACTCTCTTTGCTGCCTTTTCAGTTCGCTGTCAAGGCTGTCACCATGTTCAGACTTCTAGTAGCCTTGGTCTTAAACTACCACAGAGCTCTCCAAGTGGCTCCACTCTCTTACTTGACAATGCTGCCAAAATATTTTCTCCATACCCTGCTTCTTTCTCTCTCTCCCAGATCAAAACTGATCCCAGTTCCCTGGGGCTGTCGCCGCAAAACATCTCTCTTACTGCTTGGATATTCTTCCTCGGGTGGATTTGCCCCAGCAAGGGTGAGTACAAAGAGGAAATGACACAATGCTTACCTGAGATGGGGGTGCTGCATATAGGGCATCTTCAGGTTCAGCCCAAGGTTTGAGAACATACCAGAGACCTAACTAGAGTATATCTCAGACTGTCGAAAGCTAGAGATCAAGTCAGCCCAGGAAAGCAGCAGGGCTTCTGGTGTTTGTGGGCAGCGCCAAGTACTGCATGTCAAGCTGAATGTGATGGCACAGAAGATGCCTGCTCACAGTGTCCTCCTTCTATTGCTAAAGTGTTTCCTACAGATCCTGGCCATCAGGTGTAAAGCCCTCAAGTTGGCATCACACCAAAATTGGTAGATGCTTACTGACCTACCCCAGGGCTTTGGACTTTACACTGAACGCCGGGCTCTAAAGATAACAAAGTACTCATGGTCCTTGTATTCAGTTGAAACATGAAATTGCAAATTTTGTAGATTTAAACATTGTCAAATATTGGAACTATGAGTGTGTGTGTGTGTGTGTGTGTGTGTGTGTGTGTGAAAAAGCATGTGTGTCAGGGAGAAGGGATTAGATAGGCAAAGAGGCCCATGGCTGGATACTGTGGCAAGCTTACTGAGACTACGTGCAGGGACCTATGGGAATCCCAAGGAAAGGAGGGGGCCTGAGCCAGGGCATCACGGGAGGCTTTGCATTGGGAATGGCATCAGTAAGCGCCGAAGGATAGACAGGGTGGCCAGGCAAGGATGGGAGCAGGGAGAGAGATGAGGGGAGCCATAGGACATGAGGCTGTCTGGGGAGGAGAGAAAGAGAACCTGGCAGAGAGAGCCTGAATGAAGTACGATGTGGCCAATGCTTAATTCAAGGAGATGGTGAGAGACAAGCTCGAGGAGGAGCTCGGCAGGATGATAGAGAGCACCAGGCAGTGGTGAGGATGTTGGAATGGACTTCATCTTTAGTGGCATTGGGGGGCTTGCAAGAGTAGAGTTGTAGGCCAGAGGCCAATCTTGAGGTGCCATCACTTTGGTTTTTGAAACAAGGGCAATTCATTGGCCTAGGACTCATGAAGTATGCAGGCTAGGCAGCCCAGAAAACCTGCTTGCTTCTGCTTTTCCATAGATGGGATTACATGATCTATCATATATGTCTTTAAAACAAAACAAAACAAGAAATCATGTTCCAGGGACTGAACTCAGGTTCATAGGTTTGCATAATGAGTTCTTTACCAACTGAGCTATCTCCGCAGGCCTTGGACTTTCACTTTGAAGGCAATGGAGAGTCACTAAACATTTTAACAATGATGGGAATGGAAGCTTCCAGAATGAGGGCAACAGATGGAGGGAGAAGATACTCCAGGCTGAGGGGGTGGTTAGGAGCTCTCAGGCTCAGAGACACTGCTGAATTGCATATGGGCAGTATGGTGGCAAGAATGAGGGTGTAGGGCTGGCTGAAAGTCTTTGGGCTAGAGGGCTGGAGCACTGGGCCTCCAGGCCACTCCTACAATCCCATGGCTCTCCCTTAGGGTGTCTGCAACTTCCCCATGCATTCTGGTCGGTGGGCAAAGAATTGAGCTGGAGATGTAGCAGAAGCTTACGTCTTGGGGCTGGGAAGATAACTCAGTGGGTAGCGTGCTTGCCATGAAAGCATGAAGGGCCTGAGTGTGGATTCCCAGTACCCACGAGATGGCTGGGTGCAGCGGGACAAGCTGGTCCTAGCTTGGAGAGGCAGAGGCAGGCAAATTCCTAGGGCTAACCAGCCTAGCAGAATCAGTGAGCTTCAGGTTCAGTGAGAGGCCTTGCTTTAAAAAACAATGTGGGGGTATGGCAAGATGGCTCAGTGAGTAAGAGCACTGACTGCTCTTCTGAAGGTCCTGAGTTCGGATCCCAGAAACCACATGGTGGCTCACAACCACCCATAATGAGATCTGATGCCCTCTTCTGGTGCGTCTGAAGACAGCTACAGTGAATTACACTGGAGTGAGCAGGGCCAGAGTGAGTGGGGCCAGCAGAGGTCCTGAGTTCAATTCCCAGCAGCCACACACAAGATAGCTCACGGCCATCTGTACAGCTACAGTGTACTAATACACATAAAATAAATTAAAAAAATAAATCTTTAAAAAAAATAAAAAAACAATGTGGTAGGCAATTGAGTGAAACACCCAGTGCCAATCTCGGGCCTCTATACATATGTGCATACATATACACACACCCTCCCATGTATGCACATGTGAACAATATACATGCACATACAAACAAAATAATTTAAAAAGGAAAGAAAGCATGTGCTGTAACCAAATGGGCCTGGGTTCCACAGGACTCAACCCCCAGGCTCACTCCCTCAGGAGCAGGAAGCTACCTCATTTCCTCGTTGAAATCCCTAGTCCAGCTGCAACCCTTAGACTTGATTCCACAGCTTGGGTCTGAATTAGACAGTTGTTATCTCATGCCTCTTGTGAACTTACACTGAGATGCTGGCGATGGGTTCATGGTCTATCTTTAGAAGCCAGTCCTTATGCTTCTGCTTTCTCAGCCAGGGCTTCTGACTCTTTGCTCCTGTTTTAGCTAAGAAGAAGTTCTGGGTCTCCCCATGGCCTCTCATGTCTGACTTAGCCATGTCTATGCTTTTAAGCATCTCTATATACTTGGTATACAGAGAGCTCTCTATACCAAGTCAAACATGAGCTCTTTGCTTAATAGTGGGCAGAACCTTCTAACTCCGACTCAAGCTGTGATATGAAGTCTAAGTGTCCAGGCTCTGGCTCTGTACTCCCTACTATGAGCTCTAACTCCAGCTCTCCTTGGGCAAGTTCCCTCAGAGTCACAGCTCTATCCTCCATTCTTGGCCCAAGTAAGAGTAAATATTTCTTTTAAAATGCCAGGGATCTGGGAGAGGGGCTTGTAAGAGGTAGGCAGGACCACATTTCCCAGTCAGCCCTTTCCCACTCAAGCTCAGATTTCTGCCTTTCAGAGTTAGTGGAAGATTGGCTCAGCTAATGTCCTGTGGAACATCCACGTGAAGCCGTCAAGAAGGATGGAGGGCACTGTGGGGAGAGGATGAAGATGAGGAGCCCGAATAGGAGTTGATAAGGTTGCAGGGCTTCCTAGTCCCCTCAGTCATCCATGACAACTGAATCAGAGGTCAACTGATCTGAACAAGGAGTTTACTGGCTTACCTAACAAGGATGGGCTCCAGGTGCTGTGAATCAAGCCTAGCTTGGCTTTCCCACCATCCGCTTCACATTATTCGTGTGAGATGTAACAGTTTCTGTGTGTGCCTTGTCGGTGTTTTTAATCAATGTGAGATCATTATTCATACCTCCCAGATGTCTATCTCTTGAATCTCATCTACAAAAATGGTTCAAATGGGTTTTCTTAGGACTGGTGAGATGGCTCAGCCAGTAAAGGCACCTGCCACTTAGCCTGACAACATGGGTTCAAATCCCTAGGACCTACTTGGTAGGAGAGACTTGCAAACTGTCCTTTGACTTCCACATGTGTGTTGTAGTCTATATGCCCAGGTACCACCACAAGCATACAAAATTAATATAATATAATGTAATAGAAATTTAAAACAAACCAACCCTTCTTTCTAAAATAATTGTCAAGGGCAGGGATAACTGTGGCCACCCTAGTGAAAACCTTTACCTTCCTGGAAGCTGATCGTATACACACATGGTCTGGACTCCAGGCACACCCAGTTTTTTGGCATGGCAGCACCATGTTTTCATCTGCAAAGTTCACACACACTGAACAATGTTTTCAAATAAATTTAGGATTTTGTGTGGGGCCATATTCATAGCTATCTTTAACCATGTGTGGTCCCTGGTCCACAGGTTAGACCCAGAATGGTAGGTCCTGTGAATGGAGGAAGTGACTGGAGGACCGTAAGGGCTCCAGCAACATCCACAACGGTGAGACTGAGACCCCACTCCCGTGTGTGTGTGCGTGTGTGTGTGTGTGTGTG
>JADRCD010199190.1:3763-41785 GCA_019843815.1 Montemys delectorum | reverse complement strand
AGCAGCACCACATACTTAATGATTTGTTCAATAGCGAAGCCCAAGGTCAGAAAGAAGTCCAGCACTCATGTCTCCTGGCTTCAGGGAGCAGCATGACCCTGACTAGGTTATCATGTTACAAATGACAACTCAACCAATCCTGTGTGAGATGCCTGCCTTCTACTAAAAACCACAACACTGGTCCAAGACTCTTGGCACTTCTGTACTACCAAGCCATGGTCTTCCCTCCAGGGCCTTACCACAGAACAAAAGTATCTATACAACTGCACCTACCCTCCCCTCTTCCCCACACACTCCAGACCAAGCCCATGTGTGCACACCACAATCCATGTGAGCTCCCAGACCTTGCTACCTACCCCTTAGCTCATGGGGATCTCGTCTGAATACCTAGGCACAGCTCAGGTGCCACTTCCTCCAGCTAAACACCACGGCTCCCAGTTACTCCTAGAGCTCTCATGTGAACTTGAAAACACCCCAAGATGAGTTTTCAGCACAGACAGCTGGTACACTATGAATGTCCTCTAACTATACTGGTGTACCCTGCTCCCCCCTCCCCTCCCCCGGCCTTCTCACAGCTGTCCCAATCTTCTCCAGTGCCTCCTCATTGATGGGGTAGCGCAGCTTCATTTTGCGGTACAGGGGGTGCTTCTCATAGTAGCTGATGAGGTCAACCAGGCTGTCAAACTCAGAATTCCCCAGCATCACAGTCTGGCCTTCTTGCTGTACTCGGCAATGCTTGATCTTTCCCTCAGCCCTTCACAATGACAGGACAGTCAGCAAGGAAGACAGCCCAGACCTGAGCAAGAACCCACAGCTGTCCAGCATGCCTCACCGGAAAGAGATGGCATATGAGTTAGGCTCGTTGCGTTTCCGCACCAGGAAGGCCCCATCCCGGGGCACTCGCATCAGCATGTGTTCAGCCTGAGCTCTAGTCAGGCTTGCGTGGTACCACCTGAAAATCAACAGAGTTAGGTCCTGACCAGTCAGTTTGACCATTACCCCTGCTCCCTTCCCTATCCCTTTCCTCACTCTTTGCTCTCATGGGCATTCGTCTGTGGAACAGGCTCTGAAAGTCGCATCTCAAACTCATTGCAGCGCAGGGGTACTTGCTGATAATGTGTGATGAGGTCATAGAGAGAGTCAAAGACAAGGTTATCTGTCAAGAAGAACTTAGGAGTCCCTGCATCCTGCCGGGAGTGGATACGGCAGTGCTGGACTTTCCCATTCCGCCTGAGGGAAGACAGGATGGGAGAGGAATCAAAAACAGGAATACGTAACTAGGCAAGGCATAACATTTCAAAAAGGGGGGCCATTCTCCAAGGAAGTTTGGAAGACGACATACGCATCAATCATGCATGTTTAAGTTCACACATGCCTGTGTAAGAATGAATTATGTTCTATGGAATATCTAGACCCAAGGCTAAAATGTTAACCAATTATGTCTAGGTATAGTCTATTGCACACACAGACTAAACATGGGTATGGTGCTAGATGTGGGTTACCAGAAAGACAGCGTGTAGTCACCCACGAAGGTCTCACTTTCTCGCACCAGGAAGGAGCCATCAGGAGCCCCAGTCTCTATGCAGTACTCAGTGAGCAGGCGCTCAGCAATGTGCCGCCCATCGCGCCCAGCCCCGAGCTTCCCATGGAACCACTTCTCACTTGAGTGCAGCTCTGTGCTGCCGCTGGCCTAGACAGAACAACAGCAAACATACCCAGTAAAGAGTATGACAAAGTTCTCATTTAGCTTTGGGACCCATGCCCTTCAACAATTCTACCTCCTTCGGCTCCTCTTCATCCTCATTGCCCTGGTCACTGCTGGTCTCCTCAGAGTAGTAGATCTTGCTGCTAGTCAGAACAAAGTAGTGGGGATACCACTCCTGGAAGAGCCCAAAGGGGACCTGTAAGCCAGAGTTCAACACACTGCCCCACCATGTCCAGGCTCAGCTAGAGCTCACATGATTCACGGGGTCCTCCAAGTAGAGGATACCATTCTTGATGGAGTTACTGATGTCATTCTCGGAGTACATCACAGACGCAGGCACCTCCTCATAGGCACTGCCCTCAGCCAGCTTCTTGTGCTGTGGAAGCAGACCAGGTCAGGGCAAAACCACTCCACACCTAACCCATCTCCTAATGCGAGGTTTCTACTGCCAACGATGCCACACCCACACCTTAATAAGGATCTTCCTCTTGAGCTGGTTGGGAGACGGAAGCCCATCAGCAGCAATGTCCACAGGCTTGGTAAGGAGTGTGTCGCCAAGTACCTTTCTGAAGTGCTGAGCCATGTTTCTCTGCTGGGCAATGCTGCAGTGGTCCTCAATGGACAGGATGACTGGGTACCTGAAGGCAACGGGCCAGGACAGTGACACTGCTGCTACAGTTATTCTGGTTCAAATCTCAGTGCAAACAGTTCCTTACAGAGTGAAATAAAGGAAGTCAAGGGCCTGGGGCACCTTATCCACAGGACCCCTCTGAAGAGAGGGAGCCCCTGAGTTGGGGTGGGGGAACGTCAGGAGGCAGCTAGGAGGCAGTGGGAAACAAGAAGTGGCAAGTGTTGCAGAAGGGAGCCTCTGAGTTACTGAGGTTGGCCTAGCAAAAGACATTCCACACAAAATAGGTCAGGAAAGATGTGAATTAGCCCCCAAAATGCAGCGTGAGGATCCTTTCGGTGCAGTGGGGACTGCAGGCTTGGTGATAGCTAGCAACTGAGAACAGCTCATAGAAAACATTCTCTTCTGGGCAATGAAGGAAAAAGGAGATAACCTGAGAGAATGAGATACACTTCAGTACTAGCCAGAGATGCAGGGAGCAGAGGCATGAACTCAGGAAACTGGCTGGAGTAAGAGCAGAGGAGACAGGAGTAGGGGCAAGCCATGCAAGGGATCCCAGGAGTGAAAGAACCTTCCGGAGGGTGCCCGGGACCTCCACGCCTGCTCACTCTGAGGCTACGAAAGCATGCTCCTTGATGGTGTGCAGGACGTCTGAGAACTTGATCTTGGTGGTCAGAGTATGCCCATGGTAAATGACTGGCATCCCATCCGGCCCATCCCAGCAGTCCACTAGGGAACAATATCATCATGGTCAAACAGGCAGACCTCTCACCTTCCCTCTCCAAACCTTAGACCCAACGTACACTCAATGCAGCGACAGCCCATCCTCAGGCAGCGAGCATAGGCTTCCAGGGAGGACTCACTGGAGAACTGGTCCCCAGTCAGGTACCTGGATAAGCAAGGAGAGGTACATATGGTCTGGTGGGCCTTCCTCCCTCCTTAGAAAAAGCTAGATGAACAGAAGGAGGCATACTCACGTATTATGTGAGGAAGAGATCCAATAGTGAGAGAGTGGGTTGTTCATGGTATCTGGGCACACAGCATCCAGCTGTGAGTTCCACACACTATTCTCTTTGGAGAACAGAAAGGTGACAAGCTACAAGAATAAATGTGGAGGAGAAAGTAAATGAGTCCTGGCTGCCACTGGGGATAGAAGTAGGTATACAAGAGCGTGCTCAGTCTCGACTGTGCTGGCAAAGTAGGCAGTAGACTGCAGACCCAACTCTTACAGCACAGGTCGTGCAGACCCAACCCTTAGAGCACAGGTCAGCTCTGTCACCAAGACTGTTTTCTCTAACAGAATGGTGGGAAGGTGAGGCTCACCTCATCCAAGAAGAAGTATGGCTCCTCAATCTCTCGCAAGGGGTCTCGAAGGAAGCTGAGCATAAATTCCTGCACCTGTAGCCGGTCGACAGCCCACAGCTCCTGCCACGTAAAGAGGAAGTCATGGAAGAGGCCACCAATGATGAACACACCCTGCAGCCCGACTCCCTGGCCCAGCCATACCGACTGGTATTCAAGAAGGAACCCCTGGAACTCAGAAAGGGACACCTGGCAATGCTCTGGCCGCTCTCCAGTCCTGCAGGGAGAAAGCCTGGTGTATGGCAGCGGGCTGACCCAGTGGTTTATTATGCCCACCCCACCCGGATCTGAGACGACCACCCAGAGGGAGCCCGACTGGCTGTTCCCAAGCAGACCTCAAAGTGCTGGCTTCCAGGAAGGGAAGGTCCATCTGCAGAGAACAGAAGCTGGTCAGGAGCCTGGGAGACGTCAGGAAAGGGGAGAAGCAGATGCTCGGGGGGTAGGGGGGCTGGAGCAATGGCACCCAAAAACTCCAAAGCAGGGGCAGCAGGGTTATGACAGGAGGCAGAGGAATTGGGGCAAGGGCAGGGGAGGGTGAGAGGTTCATGCACCGTCTTCTGGGCGCTGTACATGAGGCTGCGGTACAGTTGAGCGAACTGCCCATAGGTGATGTCCCCGCTGCGCTGTTCAAGGTCCTACATGGACAGAGCAGGACTGCCAGTCAGGCCCCTTATTAGAGGTCACTGCCCCCCACCCCCCGCCTTGCCAGAAGAAAGCCCCAAGTGTCCATTACCGTCAGCCGCTCTCGGAGGAAGCGCATATTGGGGACCCGGTAGTTGACCTGTGACAGCATGTTCTTCAAGTCCTTGGCTGATATACTAAGGAGAGAAAACAGATTCCCGTTTGACTGATGGACAAGTAAACACCTACACTCTGGGAACTGCAGTCTGAAGAGCAACACTGTTTCAAACTTCATGGTGTGACAGATGGAAGTCCCTTCTTTTCTCTGGGCCTCAGTTTCTTCATGCGAAAGAGAAAAAGCCCAATACTCCAGAAGTGATCAAGCTCCGGAAAGTTGGTCAGGCTGGGGGCAGGGCAGAGTAAGCCATCTCCAGCAGTTGCCTCCAGGTCTAATCTCCTGCCTGTACAGGACAGGGCAGTGCCCACTGCCACTACCTAGGATATCCTGAGACCCACAGCCCCCAGAATAAGCAGCAGGGAAGGAAGCATGGGCACTCTTAGCCACACATAACTACTGCTGCCTGAGCACATTCCTGAGGCTGGACAGTAAACTGGCTCCAGGAAAAGAACTCAGTCAGAGAGGGACAGAGGGGAAGAGAGAAAGGGGGATGGGAAGAGGGAGGGAGACAGAGAGAAGAGAGCGCTAACACATGAGCACTCTACCCTCCAGGCATGGTAGCTTGGACTACAACAGGGTGAACAAGATGGAAAAGGGTGCTCTCCTGGGAAGATTGGGGGCTGGAAAGAGGGAGCACACCCTCTTTCGGTCTAAAGCCAAGCAGGAAGAACCAAAATTCCCTAAGTAAGGCTCAGCTCTTCACCAATAGTTGAATGTTCTAGAACAGGAGTTCTCAAAGTAATGCTGTGACCCTTTAATACAGTTCCTCAGGTTGTGGTGACCTTCAACTAGAAAATTATTTTATCACTACTTCATAACTGTTAACTTTGCTACTGTTACAACTCCTAAAGTAAATGTCTGGTATGCAGAAAGGTGACTCCAGGAAAAGGTTCATTCAATCCTCCTAAAGGAGTGGAGACCCACAGGTTGAGAACCAATGCTCTGCAGGAAGCATTAGGTCACCTGACCCTCTGCCCCCCCCCCCCCCCAATCATACAAGCACGCTGCTCTTTCCACCTTGCCATGCTTACTCTGGAATTGTTGCCCCTCCCCCTATGTAAAACTTTTTATTTTAAAGATTTATATATTTATTTTATTATGTATATAAGTACATTGTTGCTTTCTTCAGACACACCAGAAGAGGGCATCAGATCCCATTACAGATGGTTGTGAACCACCACGTGGTTGCTGGGAATTGAACTTAGGACCTCTGGAAGAGCAGTCAGTGCTCTAATCACTGAGCCATCTCTCCAGGACTATGTAAAACTCTTACTTGACTCTCCTGCACTCTCTTTATACCCCTAAGCTGCTCACCATGGGCTGAAGCTACCTACCCACAATGTTATTACACATAGGGGTAAACGTACTCCTTCCCTAGCTTCTCATGTGGAAGTAGTCTGGGGCTGGCCACTGGGCTTCTTCCCTTTTCTTGCTATCTGGGTTCATGAGTTTTTATCTGGGACCCCAGGACTTTCCATTTCACCTGTCCATACCCCTGTGTCACTACCTCCAGCCCTACCTCCTCATTTGAACTCATTCTACCAGCCTGGTGACTCCATCTCTCTCTACCTGGGCATCTATTATGCACCGTAAAACTTACACCCACACTGGACCATAAGCTCCCCACAGTGTTCCTCCCACTGTCTTCTTGTTTCAGCCAATGGCAACTTTACTTTCCAGTTGCTCAAGTCAAATGCCTATTGATCTCTGACTTTTAGATGCAATTAATATAGGCCAATGTTGGTGGGTGGGGGCACCTCTAGGCTGGTAGTCGTGGACTCTATAAGAAAGCAGGCTGAGTAAGCTATGAGGAGCAAGCCAGTAAGCAGCACTCTTCCATGGCCTCTGCATCAGCTCCTGCCTCCAGGTTCCTGCCATGTTTGAGTTCCTGACCTGGCTTCCTTTGGTAATGAACAGCAATGAGGAAGCTAATTAAGCTGAATAAACCCTTGCCTCCCCAAGTTGCTTGTTCATGTGTTTTCACTGCAGCAGTAGTAAGCCTATCTAGGACACTGAGGAAACTCTAGGTCAGAGCAGGGCATTCCTCTGCATGTCCCATGCTTCCTCCTCTGGTCTTTGCTGTATCCAGCTCCTGGTCCTCTGGCTACACTGCCAGTCACACCTCTAAGACCCAGAACCAGCTTTGTACCGCATGCTCAGCAGCATGCTCAGAACCCCTAATCCTTCCCAGTGTAACTCAGTTCTCTGGGCCCTCTGGCTCCAACGCTCTGGGTGCCTCTACCCCCTGGTTAGACATCCTCCTCAGCTTAGCACCTACCGATCCTCTCGGTTACGATCCACTGAGTAGAATTGCTTCCGGAGCCATCTGAGGAAAGAGAGAAGCCAGAGGTAAGGGTCTCTTCTCCAGCTAAGTTAAAGCAGTTACGGTTTGCACAGGGGACCTGAAGTCTCTGCCTCTTTTCCCTTGGTTCCAAGATATCTAGTTTTAACTACATGAAGATGAGTCTCACCTCTCAATTTGCAGGGGTGTGGCTGCCTGCAGTGTATCCTCCATCAGCCAAGTTAAGCCCTTGATCCACATGTTCACTTCATCCTCAGATGTGGCTGTGAGCAGAGCAACAGCTGAGCCAAGGGCACATATCTCCCACAAGAGAGGTGCAGCTGGGCTTTCCCCTTACCTATACCCCAATACCCCAACTCCTCTAAGCCCGTGTCTCCCACCTTGCAGGCTCAAGGTCTTCAGGCGGAATTCCATTCCATAGAGGATGACAAAGCAGTGTGACTGATCTGGCCGGAAGGCAGGGTCTTCTTGGTATCGGTCAAAGTCCCTCGAAGTCTTCCCTGGGCGGATCTCCTTGATTTCACGGATATCAACTGGGAAGGTAGTAAAGGCCAAGGTCAAGCTAAGGTCCTCACAGTCAGCATCAAAGGGAGCCTAGCCTGCTCTTCTCGGTCATTTCCACACCCCTCTTCTTCAGGGACTGGACCACTAAGAGGCAACCCCTTCTCTGAGACAGACTGAACCCACTCTCAGTTACCCCAGTGACAGAGTTGGGCTTATCTAAGAGTAGACTCTTTGGTTGTTGTTAAAGGTGAAGGTCTTGGGACTAGGAGGTAAATATATGTGTTATCCCTGCCCTATCTATGTCCCATTGCTGGAAGTATAGGCTTTATACTTAGACCTGGAAAAGAACAGGGATCCAAAGCAGTTAGTTCCTTGTGGATCACTTTCTAACACAATATATATGCAGACCCAACTGTAAAGTCCTAGAGGCTGGGCTGGGCAAGTCTAGATTGGCTCAGAGTTCCAGACAGAACCTTGGATCAGGTCTAGAAAACTGGCAAATCCTGAAATGACCCACACCCCAGACATGCCCACACAAGTCTTAGCAAAAGGCCAAGTTCTGGTTTAGGCCCAGGCTGTCCAAGAATGTCTGTACTGTGCAGCTTGGTATCCTTATCTCAGTTACAAAGGTATTCTCAATTGTTCCCCTCCTTTCCAAGCAAAGGTGAAGCAAGTACAGGAGCCTGAGGTAAATGATAGGTACTGGCTACTAACCTGAGTGACAGAGTAACTGTAAGCTAGTGACTCATTTAGCTCCTTCCAGTTGTAGTCTTACCAACTAAAGAGCTAAGGGTCTGACTCAGTTTCTCAGGGCAATGGGGTAGTAAACTGCAAGGACTAGATTCTGGCTCTATATTACATTAATTGTGAGTCTGAGCAGAGACAACTGCCCTGAATCCACTGCTACACTTAAAAAGGGTGATAAGAACATCAGAGACGGGGCTGGCGAGATGGCTCAGCGGGTAAAAGCACTGACTGCCCTTCCGAAGGTCCTGAGTTTGGATCCCAGCAACCACATGGTGGCTCACAACCATCTGTGATGACACGCCCTCATCTGGTGTGTCTGAAAACAGCTACAATGTATTATGCTGGAGCGAGCGGGGCTGGAATAAGCAGAGGTCCTGAGTTCAATTCCCAGCAGCTACAGTGTACTCATATACATAAAATAAAAAAATAAAATAAAAGAATATCAGAGAGGATACTGACGAGGCCAAAAGTGGCCCCGAAAGCATGGAAACTGTGTGCCCCACAAGAAGGGAGCTGTTCCTTAGCCAGCACTTGCTCAGACTGGGCTCTCAGCACACTTAGGTCTCAGATGTCCTGCTATAGCTGCCCTGACTGTACACCCACTATACCTTCAAACTAGCTGGGAGCCTGGACAGAAGAAAATACCAGTCCAAAAGAGATTCAGGCTTGACAGTGAGTTTTCCCTCACCTTGGGAACTTCTTAAAATGTTCTGACCAGTCCTCCTCCTGAGTAAATTCCCCTTAGATTCTAGTTCTAAACACCAGCATGGCTGGAACATCCCAAAGGCTCCAACCAGCCCTGGAAGTCTTCTTGTCTTGTCTTGAGCCAGCCACAGTAGCCTCATCTGCCCCACCTGAAACAATGGCACCACTGTGGTCCCATCCCCAGCTCTGCTACCACAAACAGCACAGGCTTTACCCAGATCCAGCTCTGCCCCCTCAGCAAAGCCCCAGGTCTATCCTCCAGCAGGAAGTCTGAACTTTCCTGTTGGTGGCCACAGTTCTCACCAACTAGCTTTCCTGTAGGCCCACTCACGTTCCTCCTGTGAATACCCACTAACTTACCATGAACCCACTCCCTTTTTATAGCCTTTGAGGCTCTCATGATGAGGCTCAGAGATTTACCTTGAGTTTTTGTCTTGCCCTCTCTCTGCTCCTTCCAACACAAGTCAAGACTACAGCAGGAATAGCAAATGTTCCTGCCCCATTACATCCCCTGGCCTGGCCAGTTCTACCACTGGACTGTCTCTTCCTAGAGATCCAAATGGGAAGCTCGAACCTGAAGTTATCATCCAGTCAATGCCTCAGGTTGCTATGAAATAAATGCATGTTCCTCACACTCCATGGGAAGCAGAATCCCTTCCAGTAGCCACTGAATGCAAAAATAAGAAAAATGCAGGCTTGTGGATCTGCCAGGTAAAACGGTGTGGGGGATGGAATGAAAGGGAGGTTTTCTACTCAGTTCTAGAGTGAGGGCGGGAGAGCTGGGTCACAAACCCACAACTTGATAACACAGTTTCTAAAGGTGGAAGGAAGAGCTTCCATTAGGAGGAAATGCCTACATCACACACCACACAACCACCAAAAATTCTGCCCTTTGAAACAGAAACTAGAATATTCTTCCAGTGCAAAGCTATCATTCCCCTCCTACACATTCACTCATGTGTGTGCATGTACACACACCTACATGATCCACAGTTAAGGTCTTTGCTGCTGCCCCCACAGGCTCTACACAATAAGGTGTATACACAATAGGCAGGCAGCTATAAAGTCTGTCTAAGGCTCATGCGTAGGCCACATGTGGTTCCCCTACATATATACGTGCACACGTAGATGGTGTGTAAATACACATATGCTCAGTGTATATGTGCACTGAGCCAGTAGGCCCAGGTGAGCTTTAGCCTACTCTGTGTTCTACACATTTACACTGAGTCTGAAGTTAAACAGGCATAGGGTTAAATAGGAACCAGGAAGGCACAGAGCAGGAAGGCCAGGCACATCACTCTTCTAAGCCCACACTGGCCACATGGACCCCTTCTTCCTCCTTCCATAAGAAGACACAGCATGGCCCTGATGCCTTCTAAGTTTATGAAGTCAGAAGCAGACTGAGAAGGACTTGACCTTCTAGGCCATGAGAGCACAGCCTGTGTCTCAGGACAAACACAGCGAGCAAGCGAGCTCAGGCTCATTCCCAGAAGCCGCAGGGAAGAGACTCCCTCATCAGACACAGCTTTAGTTGCAGAAGAGGGGAAGGCAACCGCCAGCCCAGTGCATGCATTCACAACTGCTTAGATAGTCATTCCCTATGCCTAGGAGACTCATGAGCCAGCATTCCCTTCTTCTTAACAATTATGGGAGAATAGCATTTGGAGGAACATTACTGAAAACATATGTCCAAGATACCTAGAGGCCCTGATGTCCAGGGGCTGGGAAGTGAAAAGAAGATATGCGCTGAGGACAAGGGCAGATTTCCACAACTAGGGACCGTGAAGGGACAATGGCCCAACTTCGGGCTTACCTTAACCTGAACGGGCACAGTCTAGCTAGCACAACCAGTCAGGAGCTTTGTTATGCACTCCTCCAAGGACAAGGGCTCTGGGCCAAGTAAGAAGACTTACCCAGGCTTTAGGAATGCCCTGGGCTGCCTGGGAAGCAAGGGATACCCAGTCCTTTACAGTTAATCTTTATAAACTCTTATAATGAAATCAAGACTTGGTTTTTCTTTTGTTACTTCTGTTTCTGTATTTTTTGAGATAGATAGCCCTGGATCTTGCAGTTCTCCAAATCCAGCCTCCAGAGTGCTGACATTGCTAGGTGTGAGCTACCATGACAGGCTCTTCTCAAAAAGATTTGAAAAATGAGGAACCACCCACACCTATGCCAGGGACTAACATCACACAGTAGTTCTAAGGCCAGACAGTCTAGTATACCAGGCAGAATCCTGGTGGTCTGTGCTCTTCTGTGCCCCTAGTGGAGACCTCCCTACTGCAAAGGTCTCAGAAAGTCTACCCTGACCAGATACTTGTTCCTGAAGCTGCCAGGCCTAGCAGGAAGGACCAAGAACCACAGGGCCCTTCAACTCTAGCTGTGAGGTTCTGGTAGTTCCTCACTCTTTCAGATTTAGTTTCCCAAGCTGGAAAACTGAATTCTTCTCACTTCACATGACAAGGGCCTTGCTTGGAAGCACCTGTCTGTGTGCCTGGCGTTCCTGCCGTGGGTCCTGTGAAAGACAGCCTTAGTGCAGCTGACACAGCTGCCTGCCAGGGCTCTGCTTGGAGGGCAAACTCAAACCTCAAAGAGTTATTTTGAAGATAAAGACCACCAGGAAAAAAAATCCAAGTAGTTATTTCCCAGCTCACAATTGGCCTTACGAGATGAATATCTCTGGGGCATAGGTCTCATTGACTGATTAGTATATGCAAAGATGAGCTAAGATACTACTTCCTGCATCTGTAACGAACCCTGGTGTAGGCATGTGTACCCCACAGGCATAGTCCAGGGGAAAAAAACAGATCTGAAATTGCAAAGATGAACTGTTTTCCTTTCTGGATCGTCAAAACAAGGCTATCAGTTAGGGGTACCCACTACCCCAACATCCCCTGGGAGCACCAGCCCTGGTGTGTCCAACCATCTCAATCTTCCATTTTGCCTTTGGTAGGAGTTGAAATGTACTTGCTGCCTCTCTAAGATCTGAGGCAGATGACAATGACTAAATTTGTAAAATCAAAATTTGTATGATGAGGAAGGAACTCTGGGAAGGCTAATATTCCCTTTCCATCTCCTTTCCTCTCTGTTCTGTGTTCCTCAACCCAGGGACAGACTCCTAACTCAACACTTGAGACTATTAGAGATCAACTTTCCTCAGAATGTAGCATCTGGATGATGCTTACACAGACAGCAACCTGAGAAAGGGGAAGAGGGCTCTTCTCGTGCTTGGTTCCTGAAAGCAGATTCTTCCCAGACATCAGGCGAGGTACATGCCTGTCATTAGCTCTCTTGCCCATCATAGTGGGACAACCACGCTGTGCTTCCACTGCAGATGGGTGTTGTTGTAAGTATTCTATAATCTAGTCAGTAGGAACACCAGAGAAAGAATAAAAGGAATGGGGCACTAAACCTTTTTAGGGGTCTTTAGTACAAGGCCGGGGAGCCAAGCCACAAAACCCCAAACTTAATTTAGACCCACGACTCTGGACCAGAACTCCTGTCCTGGCATTACCACCTCCAACAAAGCCACTTTCCAAACAGCACCACAGATGAATATGCCCCACAAGATCACATGGCAAAGAGAAGGTGGTGCCAAGACACACTCTCCTATCTGTGCCTGCGTAGCAAGCAGCTGCTGCCACACCAGTAACTATAGAAGAAAGAACCAGTGACCCCCTCCTCAGAAGCCCAGCCAAACCAGTTTACACTTACAAGACACTGCGTCTAACACCTGACCAAGAAGAGCAGCTCAGCCTAACTCTGCATTCAGCTTCTTTCCTACCTTGGTAAACAGGAAACAGCCATGCAGACAGCTGGATAGGGGTCCACAGTCTCCCAGTACATGGGACTTGCAGTGCTCTGTACAAATTGTTTCAGTACACAATCCTCACCAATACACAAGGCCACCTAGAGACCAGATTCTAGATGACTTTCCTATTTAGGCAAATGAGGGATGGGACTCAAGGGGTCTGTCTCATCAAATGGTGATTCATGGCAGATGGGGGTTCTGGAGAGTCCTCACGGCAGTACCAACACTGATAATGGGTACATAGAGAAAAAGAAAGGAGGTCACAAGGCCTGACACTGCCCAGGCAGCCCTCTTTCCTAAAACAGAGTTTATTTCATGTGGTAACAGCGTATATAAGTCCCAAAGGAAGGAGGAAGGAAGGGAGGGAGGGAAAGAAGGCCCCCACAGGGAACACAGAGTCAGATGAGACCTCAGACACCTGAAGCTCATTTACTCGGTCCATGACTCTTGTTAGTCACCAGACATCTATCTGCTCCACCTCAGGCCCTAAGTTGGGTCCCGGGGAAACAGATCAATGGGCGCTGAGTTCCTGCCCTTCAGAAAATCCCAGCCTGATGGAGGAAACAGATGGGGAAGCAGATAACTATGAGGTCATGCAAAGAGTGGAGCAGCAGGGAGACAGCTGTGGTGCTCTGTGTGCACAACCTCCCTTCTACTTGGTGTTCTGCTCTTGACTTTTTCCACACAACCTTACCCAGCCTTTCCTGCTTCTTTGTGTGCTACAAGCCGACCCAATTAAACATGGGCCATGGTCCTCTGTCCTTGTGCTCTGCTTTCTCCTCAATGACAGTCATGCCCACAGCTTTAATTCCTTCTGGTATATAGGCAATTCACAAAACATCTCTAGCCTCTAAATGTCTGGCACTACACTCCAACTGCTCACTTTCTAGTCCTATCTGTCCACCTAAGGAACACACACACACACACACACACACACACACACACACACACACTGCAAAGCAAATATTATCTTCTCTCACCCAAAATCCTAGGCTTCTGGCTATGCTCCTCTGGGTATACTAACAATATGAACAGAAAACTTCATAACCACCCATCAAGATTCTCTTTTCTCAGGCCTAGCAAAATGGTTCAGCAGGAGAAGGCACTGACTGCCAAGCCTGATGACCTAAATTCAATCCCTAGGACCCACATGGTAGAAGGAGAGAACCAACTCCCCCAAGTTGTCTCCTGACCTCCAAACATACTCGTTCTGAAGTTTTTTTGATTTCTGTTTCTCGTTAGTCCAACCCTGCCAGCCCAGCTGACTGTTGTTCACAATGAGCAGCTGTAAGAAGGACATAAACGAGGAGCCACGGAGGAAGGATTGGGTTTGTCCCGTGCTAACAGGCTTCATTAAACAGCCTACAGACAGTTCTTAGAAACTGCAAAGCACAGAGGATGAGGTTGATGCCTCTGCAGGTGGGGAGGGCAGCAGCAGCAGGAGTGGCATCTGGTGTCCTGTCACTCATCTCTGGCATGTTTGCTACGCATATTACATCAAGCTCTTAATTAAACTGAGCTGTTTCATCCTTACAACTAATACTGTGAAACAAGTCTTAGGGTTCCCATTTCCCAAGCAAGGACACTGAACAGAGTGGTTAATGATCCTACCCAAGGTGACAGTTAGCAAGTGGCAAAGCCAAGGTTATCTCAAAGCCAGGCTGATGTGCCCCTGGCTTGTGCTCTGCACTGCCTTGGGATCCCTGTGGGAAGGAGCCAAAAGAGAGCAACTCAAGGAGAATGGCAGGACTCCAGGCTGCTTTACGTCACTCTGACCCGATAAAAGACACACACACACACACACACACACACACACACACGTATAGTTTTTTTTTTTTCTTTTTGAGACAGGGTTTCTCTGTGTAGCCCTGGCTGTCCTGGAACTCACTCTGTAGACCAGGCTGGCCTCGAACTCAGAAATCCACCTGTCTCTGCCTCCCAAGTGCTGGGATTAAAGGGGTGCGCCACCACTGCCCGGCTATATGTATAGTTTTAAACATTTTAAACTCTTATTATTATTTGTGTGTGTGTGTGTGTGTGTGTGTGTGTGTGTGTATACGAGTGATGTGTAAGGGTGCACGCACCCCATAACACTTTGGGAAGGCCAGAGGACAACTATGGTTCCAGTGCTCAAAGGCCACCAGGCTTGCACAGCAAGTGTATTTACCCACTGACGAGCTGTCTCTCAGGTCTATGTGTGTTCTAGGACTGTTTGGCTATTTTTTTGTAAATTCCTTGAGGACATGAACCACATCTATCATCTTCACTGCAAAATACCTAACAGAAACTTAACAAGTGTACAAGGAAAGAAAACTATGAGTGTCTTTCTTGGCTGGCCAACCTGCTCCTGCCAGCAGACAAATGAGACCTCACATCTTCAGCTGCCTGCAGGCCTCTCTGCTGCCCTGCCTATGCATGCCCCTCCCAAAGGGCAGAGGACAAGCAATGGTCAGGAGGAGAAGGGAAAATCTGTGCTCTCCCTACCACAAAGAAAACAAAGCAGTTTCGGCCTGAAGAAAAGATAGGAGAGAGAGGGGCTGGGAGATAGAGGGGGTTTCCCTTGCCAAAACTACTCAGCATATTCTTACCTCTTCTTATACAACAGAAGGTCATAGGGGTTAATTCCCAATGACAAAGGGAGTCATCCAGTCAGAGGCTCGTAAGTGCAGACTTATTTCTTTATACCCCAGGAGGTTTTCCTGCTTTGAAGCTTTATGGCCCAGCCCCTCCACAGCACCAGCCATAATCCCTCAGTCCTGCCAGACAAAGTTACTCCCCTTTTGCTTCCTAGAAAAGCAAGGCCCCAAAGAAAGGAAGGTCTAGTCTCTGTCTTCAACTACCTTGTTACCCCCAACCCCAGTTTTAGTAAGTACTCACCCTTTCCCCACCAACACACATCCACACTAAGATGAACTTCATATTTCTAGTGTACGCCAGTTCTCAGAGCAGAAATCAGTACAACCTCTCGGGAGCACTCTGGTACCCACCGAGTACTCTTATGTCACTGCTGGACTCAAGAGGCCCGCCACAAAGCTGATAAAGTGCCACTGCTACCTTCTGAACCTCCCTGGTAGATAGGCTAAGTGGTCCCAAGAAAGGGCCCAACACAAGCACATTACACTTTTTTACTGTTGTGGGTGAGAAAGTGACTGGGGTGGGAAGAGAAAAGCTGCTTCCAGTATGTAAAGCATCAGGTGAGAGCATTAAGTGGTCCGCAGAGCTTAGAGAAGGACCTTCAGTGCCTGAGCCAACCCCCCTAACCCATCCAAGGAGGGAACTCTATACCTGTGCTGACCTACCACCACCTGAGGCTGAGAAACCTGTGGGTTTCCTCTGCTCTTTCTCAGCCTAACCATTCTATGAACTTAGGCCCACTATCTTGGCCTGAGGCTTGAATCTCCCCAGCACACACTCATATCTACCTACACAGCCAGAAATTATATTGTCAAGGCCTTACTCTTGCCACACCTATGGCCAAGGCATGGTCTCTCTGACCCTCAGGTACACATGTCCCCAAGAATCACTGTATAAGACTTTTAACTCAGCCATATCTCCAGGAAATCAACCCAAAATGAATGCCCCACTTGAGCTGAAGAAAAATTAGATCCACAAACAAGTGGTTATCAAACTTGCTGTGGACTGTACAAGTTCTCTCACTGGTTGGACCAGCATACTCTTTAGAGTGTCTATGTTCTGCTCCACTTCAAGAGCCTCTACCCTATGCTGATGTGTCTGTCAATCAATGGGGAAAAGACTGTACAGTAAAGGATAGGCTGCCAGAAAGATCTGGGCCCTTGGGCTCAGCCCTCAACACTTTAAGTCAGTACTGTCTCCTGTGAGTCCTGGTTTCCCATCTGCTTCTGGATTTCAAACTCCTCAGGATTAAGGACTGGGCCATCTCTTTCTTGCTTACCTAACTCCTCTCTGCCAGACCTGGGCTCAACACAGGAGATGCCAGTCTTCTGCTGGAGAAAGCCTCACCCATCTACTCCTGAATTTTGCTGAAGCCAGGGCCTCTAGCCAACACGGGAAGGGCAAGAGCCGGAAGGAAGCAACAGAGCCTATACACAAAGCCTCCGTGTGGCTATAAAAAGGAGCCCCTCCCTGCTTCCCCCAGGATGGGCCTGGTTCCTAGGAGGTGAGAGTAAAGTATGAATACTTGTGCCAGGCACAAAGCCACTACAGCCTCTCAAAGGCTAGCCCAGCACTACCTCAGACCTCTTCTTGAAAGGAGATGTGAGAGCACCAAAGGCTGAGCCAGGAACGCAAGTAGAGACTCTTGAGATCAACCCCATGGTGCCCACCAACTCTCCCCACACATAGCTCCCCAGCACTCAGCTCATGGCCCAGTACCCCTGTTCTCAGGGGGCCAACAAACAGATTCTCTAGAAGCCACTAGGAGCGTGGGCTTCCAGCTCTGTGGAGCTGTGGGGCAACCGTGACAAGATGCTATAAGAAGCTCTGATTCTGAGGCTACAGGAGAAACACTAAGGCCACAACAGATGATGCTCAGGGGGCTCAAGCAAGGCTAAGGGTGACATTATAGAAGTGCTTCAGAGTCTAAATTCTGTCTCTCAAAAGTCACACACACTGTACCCAGCTTTACAGAGAAAACCTTTCCTTTCTAGCCACTAGGCTCCAAATTCCTCTCTAGCTAGTTTGCCCACAGTGTTCAGATCTGTATTACAGACCTGACCTAGACCACTGAAGCCACTCTCTAAAGACAGTAATTTGGCTTAGATGGATGGTATATGTAACATAAAGGACAGTGAGAGGTTGGTTGGGGCCTTTGTTCTTGCAGCATGCCCTCAACCGTCCTTCGGACAGAGCGGCCCATGCTTGCTTCCTTCACAGCGCTCACCACACCCTGTAATTATTTGTCTGGCTGTTTTTGCCCTAACTGTATGTTCACTACTAGACTTTACAGTGCTTGCCACAGTGAGAAGCCAGAGCACACATGGTGCCTTGCTTGTTCAGTGATCCAGTGAGGCCCAAGGAAGCCTCAGTTCTTTTTAATGAGATTTATTTTTATTTTATACATATGAATATTTGCCTGAATGCATGATTGTATGTATGAGTGCCCACAGAAGCCAGAGAGGGCATCAGATTTCCTGCTAGGACTTAGGTTACAGATGATTGTGATACACGACATAGGTGCTGGGAATCACAACCTGGGGCCTCTGGAACAGCAGTCAGTGCTCTAGCCACTGAAACATCTCTCCAGCGCCTCCCCTTCCTTCCTTTTTAAAAAAGTGGCTAGGCTGACATGAAAGCAACCTAGTCTCTGTAGAGGTACTGATAGGCTCTTACCATGAAAGGGGTTAAGTCCAGGGATGAGGTGCTCTGGCCTCCATGTCAGACAGTAACTTCACTGTAGGAGGGGAAGGTCTGAGAAGGCTAGGTACCTAGCTATCTCTCTAAGGACCATGCCCAGGACAACACTGGAGAGTGGTAGAGCGGCAATGAGTCTCACATGTCTACTGATGAAAGCCCGGGCCATGTGACCAGAGTATAGAACAGAGGTCAAGTTGCCACACAACAGTCCACCTTATTGTTACACCCTAGAGTAGGAGAATAAACAATACTAGAGCAAAAAATCAGAAATCCCACACTTAAACTATGCTCCATGACCTCACTCTTGGGACCTTAGTTTCCTCATAGGGACAATTAACTCCTGCTTTCCTTGGAAGCATGGAGCCATTGCAGAGGGTGAGAAAACGCACCATGCTCTCCCAGAACATTATTCAAACACCAGATCCTTCCTTCTCTTCTCTGTACCCAAACTCAAGGAGACAATAGGTTTCCAGCCACACCCCAGTGGAAAGCAGAACTCTGCAGTTAACTAACAGGAGGGCAAAGGGAAGGCGTGACTAAGGGCCCCAGGTGTTAAATGTGCTGCTGGCCATTTCTCAAACATCTCTTGTGCTTAGATGCAATCTTACTTCATTAACTTTAACCTGTAAACTCAACGAAGAGGAAATTTTTGTTTGTTTGTCTGCTTTTTGTTTTCTGAGACTGAACTCACACAGGCTGTCTATATATTACTCAGTAAGTAGCCAAAATGGCCTTGAACTTGCTAAGATACCTGGCTAAGAATTGTTTTATTGAAAGTAACTTACCCAGGGTCACAACAACATACTGCTTCTGGCAGTAGAGGGTATTCACAGCTCAGTTACCAAGAGGGTAGGATTAGCTGCCCAAGGACATTAATTAAGGTATCCCTTATCATTATCAGAGATTCCTCCAAGGTAGTGGAGCCCTCTACATGGCTACATGGTACACCAAAACATTCATGTCCTCCTCCATCCACAACACCTCTCCAAAGACTCTCCTGAGGTGCACACTGACCTCTCCCCATGAGAGAGAAGGGAGAGTCGGCCTCCTAACAGCAAGACCCAATGGCAGGCTTCTATAACCTCAGGCCCTACCACTTCCTCCAGTGCATTCAGTTAAGGATACACTGTCCTTGAAACCATGTTCCATAGGAAAGGAGAGAGTAAAAAGAGACACTCTGAGTTAACAGAATCGGATGTAGCCCTACCATTCTGGGCTGTGTCATAGCACTTCCTGGAAGACTGGGCCTCCCCTATCATTCAGACAGCAAGGCCAACTCAAGTGCTGAACTGGCTTAGAGACAAACCCTGATGTCCAAGCTGCCACTCTCAGCCAACTGCCTTCTCTCCACACCAATGCCCATGGTAACGGAAAGCCCTGATCATCGAGGCCCTGCTGAGAACTGCAGCTTCATGCCCTCCATCAAAGGACTTAGTGGCCAGGCACCAGCCCCCGACCACAACAGACATATCTAACCTGGCCCTCCTGGTCCTATTTCTCTCCTGTCAGATTCCACACATTAAACTTGTTCACCACACCACCCTAGGTACCAAGTACTTTACACAGACACTCCTCCAAGCCTCATTAGGAACCTTGAAGTTGGTACTGTCAACAGATGAGAAGGTCGGATGGATACATAACCCATTGGAGGTCACAGAACAGGCAAGCTGCGGACAGTGTGCGTTCACTGCCCAGTGCTTTACTATTTGCACTCAGCCCTTTCTTCTCATCACTGCATTCTGGTCTTGTCTCCTCCACAAGTCAAGTAAGGGGTGTGCAAACAATGTTTATTGAACAAATAAGTGCCCATAATTCCAAAGGGCCACTTGAAGCAATGTGATCAAGTTCTGTAAACTCCAACTCAAGTCTATATGCATTTATGCAGACCTCCCCTTCCAGACACAAAGGACCAGAGAGAAGCTGCAATGTTGGGCTTCCTGGTACTGTGTTTGCTCAACTTTGCTAGTCATTTATGAAGCAGGTTCAGAAAACAAAGCCCCGCTGAACAGGGGGCCTGAAAACTCTCACAGCAGGCAAGCTGGAGGTGCCGAGGAAACAATAAGAGGTCTAACTTCCCCTGGAAAAATGATAGTCAAAGAGGAAACACATGGCGGGAACGGCTAGCTCTGGAGATCCAGGCGCACGCTTTTATGCTGTTCTCTCTCTCACTGTGTGCCAGCAAAAAGGAATCCTTCAGGACATCTGCAGAACATTCTTAGGTGTCACGGACGTACACTCAGAGGCAGCCCCTTGGTACTGCAATCATCACCACAATCCCAGCAAACCTTTGGAATCTCTGCCTGGAGCTACTATGCCAACAGTGGTCCTTAACTGGACAACCTCACTAAGGATAGGTCTAAGCTAGCTCACTGCAGGCATTATATATGAAAAGCTTTGGAGCCAGAACCTAGGAGGGCATTGAGGATGCAGACGCACAGGAGGTCTCTGTCTGTAAATACCATCTAAACATGGAGGTTTCTCTTTACAAGGGGCAACAAAGGCTACAGAAAACATGAGACCAAGGCCTACCACCAACACAACTTGGGGAGCAGAGTCCTATGAAAATTAGCCATGTAGTCAGAGTGAAAAGTCTGTTTAGCACTGGGCAGGAAGTCTATGGCTGCAACATAAATGCCAGATACCAGCCTGTCTTCAGTCATACAACCAAACAGCACCCAAGCACTTTTCAAGCCAGACCGCTGCCTTAAACATCAGAAGATGCTAACCAGTTTCACAAGTGTCACAGTGAGAGAATTCAAGATTTAGGAAATGGCAGTCGCTTGTCCTTCAGCTCCGTGAGCACCCTGAAGGCAGGCAGCCCTAGTCTTCAGTGATAAGGTTATCAACAAAAAGTCAAACGCCTGAGGCACCTGAACAAGAGACCAGACAGTGGGGACCCAAGGGCCATCATCCTTTCACAGTCTGCAGGAGGCTACAGGCTTGGGAACCCACCAAGGGAGTGAGGTGCATTCGGGCAGAAGTGGGGCAGGGCTTCGGTGGGGGGCTCCATTCACAAGGTGTGAAGTTCACACAGGCTAGTCTGCAGCCTTTATTCTGGACCCCAAAAATCACAGGGCCAGGCCCAATGAAAACATGCATACCTCTGGATGACCTTTGTGGCTCCTGCCACCCACCCTCAAAGACCCAAGTGAGATAAAACGGACTAGATGGTTCTGTCTCTAAACCCCTTCTTTCTGCCCAGGACCCAACTCACAATGACATCCAATGTACAAAACTCCAAACATTTTCTCTACAGAACCTCATTCTACATGATAGGTGAATGGATGGGTAAAAGATGTACAGCAAAATAAAACAGTTTCCTTTTTTTTTTAACTGAGTAATGAATAAAGGAGAATGTGAACCTCTCTCAGCCCTCCTCCCTCCGAGCCCTTTCTTTCTCTTACAGCCACGTTAGCCCTCCCTCAGAACCCTCATCCCCAGGGTCTAGGAGGACAAGCATCTACCATAGCTACTGCTACTAATAATTGATTCTTAAACATCTGTAATGTTCCCGCTCACATCTATCACATACTTTGCTTACTTTGCACCAACTACCTCACTTCCAAAAGTGACTATTTTATAGCAAATATACTTCTACTAACTTACAGAGGAACCAAGGCTCGGCAAAGGAAAGCACCTGGCTGGGTGACGTACTGCTACCAAGAGCTAGCTCCCAGGGAACTGATGCTACCTACCACTTAAACACAGGCAATACTACAAATGGAAAATGCCATGCCTGCAACCTGATGTCTGAGTGATGTCTCAGGACTACCGGAACTGTCTGCAGTACCATCCCCCAACACTGAAAAAAAAAAAAAAATCACTGAAATGTTCTTCCAGTGGAGGCCAGGACCGATGGCCACTGGTGATGGTTAAGTGCCAATTCTGTTTAGCAGCTGTGTCAGACCTGAAGTTTGTAGTTGAGGATGGCTGCCTTACCACAAACCTTCCTCCTCATCTCCTCACCCATCTACACACATGTACACGATACTCAGGAAGATCTGTGGGACCTTCTCTCTGCTGTTACTTCCTGACACCACCCCCTTCTCTAACACAGACCTACTTCTGAGGCTAGGTCTCTTCAACCAGAGTCTCTTTGGGGGTTCTTGCAAGAAACATCGCAAAGCCTCGAGTTGCAAATACATCATCCCCGCAACTGGGAGGACAGAGCTGAGTGACCATCCTGCCTCACACCAAGGAAAATGACTACCAGAAAGAACTGATGCTTCTCAAAACCCCTTATTTACTACTCCCAGAGACCTGGTGTGTAAACCCACCAAACTCAGGTCTAGGAAGGCTTAAGACAGGAAACCAGGGGAGCCACTCTGGGCTACCCTGCGGTCACTAGAATATCCAACACAAAGGGCTGGACCTCAAACTGGCTGTCAGCTCTGGAGAGGAGAACCCCAAGGCCGAGGAAGCTTTCTGAATGCAAGCTCCTTGTTATATGGTGCAAGGGCAAAGGAGCCTGGTAGTTCTACCAGAAACTCTGGTTCTAGACGTCTGCCTATCAACATGGACCTACAAAACTCAGATTTGGGACAAAACAAAAAACAAAAAAAAACCCAAAAAACCAACGGGCTGGGGCGGGGGGGGCGGGGGGAGGAAGGGGAGCAGCCACTGTTTTAGCTTTTGTACCCCACCCTCCCAAAGGACCACGTTCTTCCCTATCTCCAAGAGGGAGATGAGTAGGCCCGCTCTGCTCCACAACCAGCCCTAAACCAACATCTGCCTAAGTTCTACATGAGGATTCCAAAGGTTCTTGTGCCAATAAGCCCATCCCGGAGCTCTTAAGAGTTTTCACAGACAGCAGTCTCTGGAGAAATGGCAGTGGGCAAGAAGGTCTTGTCCGTTCCCCAGGTTCTCAGGTTGGATGAGGGGGTCCCCGCCCTGGGCTTCCCCTCACAGCCGCTGACAGCCTCCCGATTCTAAGGGCCAGAATCCCACTCCACTTGTCCAACCAGGGAGGACTTTCAGGCCTCAGGGCAAAGTGCCTGGAACACTCCCCTCTGCTGGGGGGGAGGGGGTGTCCTATCAGGTGATCCAAGACCCGGATGCCCCCCTCCACCCGCCCCAGAGTGACCACCAGGGACTGGGCGGAGACGGGGCGGCAGGCGCGAGGCCCGAAAGTTTGCCCAAGTGTTTGGTAGGCGGGCAGGCGAGAGGCAGGCCGGAGCGGGGCGCACTTACCGGACCCCTCGATTTTGTCCGCGCCGCGGCTCCACGTGATCTGGCGCGTCTCCAACTTGACCTGGAAGGTCTTCCGCTCCGGCCGCTGCGACTTCTTGGAGTAGAACAAAGTCATGACGGTGCCCACCTCGAGGCTGCGGCAGAGGTGCAGCACCTCGGCTTCGGAGGGCGCGCCGGGCCCGCAGCCGTTGGCGCAGGGGGTCGCGACGCCCGCCATGCTGCAGCGACCTCGGCGAGACGCAAGCGGGCGGCCGGCCCGGGTCGGCGGAGGCGGAGGAGGAGGAGGAGGCGGCGGCGGCGGCGGCTCGGGAGGCGAGCGAGCGGGACCCGGTGGCAGCTCCTGCGGGCGGACGCGGGGCGGGGACTGAGCGCGGGGGCGGGTCGGGGCGAGGCTCCGCCCACAGCGCGCCCGGGAACAAAGGCGCTCCCGGGGACGACCCCCGCCCACCGCCGCGCCTGCGCCCCGCGACCCGGGGCAGGCCGCAGCAGGCGGACCTAGGCACCTCGGTCCTGCGGCGCTCTCCCCGCGCAGGCCGGACACACCGCGGGGCACAGCCGCCGGTCACGCACGCAACCCCGCCCACAGGCTGAGGCCCGTCAGTCAGACGCGCGCACGGGCCTCCGTCCCACGCGGGCTCCGCCGCAGCGTGCACGCCTCGCAGGGAAGGAAGGTGCCGCGCGACGCCCTCTCCGCGGCCCTCCTGCCGAAACCCGGTTACCTGGGAAGGCTGCCTGGCGGAGGGAGCCGCGCCGGGCTGGCCGCCTCACACCCGCGGTGGCGGCGGGGGCGGGCCCTCCGCGCACCCTCTCCGGGGCGGGGCGCGCCCCTGGATTGGCCAGCGAGCCGTGAGTGACAGCACGCCCGCCACGCCCCCTCTGCGCAGACGTCTTTTGCTAGGGCTGAGCACACGGGTCCTGGGGTGGCCTTCGAGGGTCTCCTCTCTGGAAGGGGCCATGCCCGTGTTGGCACGGTCTTCAGACTCCCGGACGCGGACCTGGTGGCCTTCGAGGCCTCTCACGTGGGCCGCTGCCCTCCTCACGCTCCGCCCGCACCCTACCTGCACATAGTCTCCGAAGCTCTGGTTTTTCCTCAGCCTTGTTTTCCTGTGGACTCAGTTGCCCGGGTGGGTGACTTGCCCTCTGCGCAGACACAGGTGACGCCAATCCTGGATCTCCCCTGACCTCCCGACCCAGGCATCTCGTTATCTGCGCCACGGCCTTGCCATCTTCATCACATGGCTCCTTTCACCCGCTACACCTTCTCTGTGTGGCAGTCAACTCCTGAGTTTGGAAAGCCCCACACCTTGCCTTTTTTCTTCTCTGCCTCACCCCTGGGTGATCCACTGAGGCTCTTCCTTGCTACCTTTGGGGCTCTCTCCACTCTACCCACGATCCTGAGGCCCCATCTTCTCTCTCTGTACACTATCCTCTTGGTTCATGCCTGCATCTGTGCTTCAGAATTTACCACTAAATCCTTTCAGTTATGTACGTGAATTCCCACTCTGCTTCAAGTCAGCACAGCTTACTGGCCCAGCAGTCCTGTCTTGCCTTCCCCTGCCTCTCCTGCTTCATCTCTTACCTCTGACTTTCCCTCTCTTCTCCAGACATGTCTGTGACTATTAAATAACTTAAAATCAATCTTCCAAAAGCTGTTCCTGGAACAGCACGGGTAAACCCGAGGGCATCCCTTGATCCTGCTGTCTGGCGAGTGATGAGCAGACAGCTACCATGCAGCCCTGGGCAGCTGTCTGCATTTTAGAGGTGAGAAGTCCCACACAACATCCAGCTCGAAGAAGGGCTTCCCTGGGATTCCTGAGACTAGAATTTGTGAATGTTTGAGTTCGGACAACCCACCCAGCTGAGCCACCTTCAGCCTTGCCAGGCTGAAATGGTGACAGATGTGCTGTTTCCCTTGAGGGTGGCCCTCAAGAAAGGCAGAATTCAGGATACTACTGAGGAACTTTGTCCTAAGGGATCTAGGGTAGTTGAGATCGACTGACTGCCACCTAGTGACAGGCCTCTAATGTAGGAGGAAACTGGAATTGACCTTGGCTTGCACAACTCATGATCATAATTATCTTCTAATCAAGGTTTCAGAGCCCCATGACTTGAAGTGAGGCTGTGTAATAAGTGGGAGCCTGAGTCTATGTGTTTGTGCTCCACAAGAGAGCCCACTGGGTGACAGGTAATCCTGGTGGTCATTGCTAGCTGGCCAATCATTAAGAGGAGGTATGGCCATGTCTGTAGGACTTCAAGAGAGGCCAAATGGTGTAAAAAGATGAACATATTGAAGGGTGGGCTAGAGGAAAGTACTTTCCAGGCAAGAATAACATCATGTACAAAGGCCCTGGGGTTTTTACTCATTGGAGGGGAATGGCCAGCCAGGATGATCAGACAGAGAGGGCAGATGGGGCTGAGCAGGGCCTTCCCTGCCTGCCTGGTCTAGCCAGTTCTCTCGGGAGGCACCCTCTAAAAATGTTGTAATCATTGTTGAGCTTTCTGTGCCAACTCCAGCACCCAGAGGCTGCAGTATGTTTTAAAATTCTATTTTCTGGGAGCTTCCTTGTGTTCAGCCCAAACCTTTTTTGCTTTTGTGTCTCTAACAAGACCCCCCCCCCCCCCGCCCCAGAGGCTCCATGATTTTCTTTCAACAGCAGTTTGTTTGCCAGGCCTATAATTGGGGAACAGGGCTTCATTTCCTCTTATTAGCTTCCCAGGCCTTAGGTGTCTCCTTCTACCAAAAGAAGTTTGGGAAAAGTAGGGCACACAGGGTGTAGCCAGTATGGGCTTCCCCCAGCTCAGCACACAGAAGGATGCATAGGTGTCACTGGTAATGTATATACAGTTGTGCTGTCTGAGAGGTGCCCTAGCACCCACACAAGGCACTCACCTGTGACATCACCCAGACTAGCCCAGCTTGGGGCTTATTTCAGGAAACACTCCTGCTTCAGCAGGCCTTAGCTTATACCAAGCCTGTGCCTGGAGTCAAGGAGAGACTGCCCAACTGCCCCTCTGGCCTGTGGACTTGATCTCACAGACATTGTATTTAATAACTACTTAGAACAGTGGTGAGCATATTGTGAACATTAAATAGAGCTTCTTTATTTACAGTTACCATGTATGTCCTAGAGATAGAATTCAGGCCATCAGGTTTAGCAGCAAGTACCTTTACCCAGAGAACTAGCTCACTGTCTCTGTTTTCTGTTTTTAGTTATTTTGTACATGTTTGTCAAAGCTTGGTAGCCCAGGCTTGTCTTGAATTTAGCAATTCTGGCTCAGCCACTCAGCCTTGCTGGGATTACGATATGAGCTACTATGCCTCTTGGCTAGATTGGAATTTATTTTACGGTGCTGTCTCTGATAGGTTAGTGGGTAGAATGCAGCATTGTGGAGGGAACAGGAAGGAAATAGGAGTGGGAACAGCCTCTGCCAACTTCCAGGGAACTGTGTTGTTCAGTACTATCCTGAAATGGGTTTTCATTGTTCTTCAAAAAGTTCATCCTTAGACACATGGCTCCTTGTGATCTTATGGACTGGCAGCTGGATTTCTATTTATACTTCTTCCAGAAGTGATGACATCTTTCTTTGAATGGGAAGCAGGCATACTGCTATGTTCACTGCATTTTTCTTCAGGTATGATCTTGCATGTATAACCCAGACTGGCCTTAAACTTGAGGCCTCCCCAGCCTCCCAAGAATTGAGACATCCAGTGAGCACCACCATACCACTTTAACACAAAAGGACAAAAATGCTGTGTTGTTGCCATGGGAGATGTGGTTGGAATGGTGATGGTGCTGCTGGGATTGAGAAGCAAATGTGGCTGAGCTTTATAGTAGCTAAAGTAGTGACTTTCATTGTTTGGTAACTAGTTCTGTGGAAAGGGGATAACATCTTCCTGGATTTAAATTATAAGAAAATATTCTCACATTGCTATGTATTTGATTAATACAACAAAGGGCATTCTTAGCAGGCAAATACCAAGTGCTAACAAACTTTTAATTCGTTCCTTATAATGACTGACTATTGAGTGAGCCAGGCAGTGGTGGGTGGCACAAGCCTTTAATCCCAGCACTTGAGAGGCAGAGGCAGGCAGATTTCTGAGTTCGAGGCCAGCCTGGCCTACAGAGTGAATTCCAGGACAGCCAGGGCTATACAGAGAAACCATGTCGCAAAAGAAAAGAAAAAAAAAGAAGTCATTGAGTGACTATAGAAGTCATAATTTAAAAGTATAGTGATGCTCCATTCACAGAGGGAGACAAAGACTTGAAGTGTCTGGCTAATCCATTCATCAAGCTGTGTTCCATTCCTTATTTCCTGTACTGTTTGCTGTGCACACAGCAAGCACTTCCGAAGTGCCCACCTCAGTGAACCTGCAGTATA
This sequence comes from Montemys delectorum, assembly GCA_019843815.1. NCBI lineage: Eukaryota > Metazoa > Chordata > Mammalia > Rodentia > Muridae > Montemys > Montemys delectorum. The sequence goes on along the minus strand of JADRCD010199190.1, from coordinate 14,318 downwards.
GGCCCTTGTCCTCTGACCTGCAAACATACCTATGGCTCCACCCCTTCTGACATCATAACTCCTTCCTTAAGTACATTGCATTCTCAGTCCCTTAAAGGAACTTTAGGGTTTTTTTGGTTTGTTTGTTTTTACTCAAGTTAAAAATCATAGCCCCAGAAAGCAAGGGAATGTACTATAAACCTTTAAGAACTGCCAAGCCAGGCAGTAGTGGCACACACTTTAATCCCAGCACTTGAGAGGCAGAGGCAGATGGATTTCTGAGTTTGAGGCCAGCCTGGTCTGCAAAACAAGTTCCAGGACAGCCAGGGCTACACAGAGGTTGTTTTACAACCCTGTCTTGTAAAACAAAAACCACATAAGTCACACCTGTCCCAGCAGTTCCCAACAACCTCTTATGTCCACAGCCCTGGCTGCCTCACAGCTGACTCTTCAGCCAGGAACAGCAGGGACAGTGCTTGTTTCACGGAGGTCAAGCATGTGGTACTGAGGACAGAGGGGAAACTGAGACCAAGGTGGACTTGCTTTTACTCTCCCACCCTTTCTTCCAGCACACATCCCTACTGTGCCTTCTAGAGGATCCTGGCAGGGCAAGAACACATCAAGCCTGTTCCAGAAGTGGCTACAGAAATGTCTGCAGACCATGCTCAGTCTGACAAGGGCACAGGGAGCAAGAAGGGCCTTATCTAGATTCTTTAGTGATTGTGGGAAGAAAAAGTGAGAGGTGCTGTGTGCATTCATGAAATACAGCCTCTCCAGATGAGGTAAATACTCCTTTAGCAATAAGGTCACCCCAAGGTATTTTATGGAGTGTCTCTGCAAAGGAAGTACAAAGGTTTAAAGATGATTAAAATGCCAAGTATTTATTCAGTGGCACATGTATACTTTGAATAGCATCGTTGAAAACCATTTATAAATAATTGATTCCCTACATTCAGTCCTATCGGTAAATTTTGCATGAATTTTTGAGTCTTTTTTTTTTTTTAAAGATTTACTCATTTATTATATGAGTACACTGTAGCTGTCTTCAGACACACCAGAAGAGGGCATCAGATCTCATTACAGATGATTGTGAGCCATCATGTGGTTGCTGGGAATTGAACTCAGGACCTCTGGAAGAGCAGTCAGTGCTCTTAACCTCTGAGCCATCTCTCTAGCCCCAAGCCTTTTTGAAGAATAATTTACACATAAATTGTACTCACCTTTTTTTTTTTATTACTGAGTACTTTACCTATGTATATGTATGCACATGGTGCACTGAGATCAGAAGAGATCATTGGATCACCTGGAACGGTTACTTGGTTGGCTGTGAGCCACCATGTGGGTGTTAGGTTCCAAACACCAATCCTAACAAGTGTTAGCCACCGAAGCATCTCTCTAGCCCCAAGATGCACCCATCATAAATACGAAGTTTTGAGTTTGAAAAATACACTCCTTGTAACTTCTACCCAGGCAGTATACAGGGCAGATCTGCTGTCACTGGGAATTTTAATCTAAGCATAATTGCCTTAATGTGACAATAACATTAATCTTCCACAGATACATGCTAAGACTGAAAACCACTGCATTGTTTTAAACACGTTATAAGGATTCTCAAATGTAAGTACTTCCATAGCAGTAAGTCCAGTGAGCCTCCACCCCATTTTGGGAGTCAGTTCCGTTGAGGGTTTTGGTGATGGAGGTTTTATGGTGTTAGATGCTGACCCTGGCCACAGGCCCTCCAATGATGATCACTTGCTTTACATACATTTTTCTCTGAAAGATTTTTTTAAAAATATATTAAGTACAGCATAATTATTTAACCTAAGGAAATTCTATATGGTAATTTCAAAAAGGGTGCTTACTTGGGGTTGTGGGAAAAGCCTGTTAAATCTCTTCTCCCTCCCTGTTTACTGATTTGTCAGGGGACTACTTATAAGCATCCAAAACTAGCTTGACTGAGGTCATTTCAGGGTAATATGTTCTCCAAGAAGTGCTCTTTTGTTCAAAACAAGTTGAGAATGTTTTATTAGAGATTTTCAAGGGCTGAAATAAAAGTCAGTTATTCCTAGAAGAAATGTTTTAAAAATTTAAGAAATTTTAAAAATTGGGAAAATGCCTATATGTGGCATAAGTATTTAGGAAAGAATTTCAAAGTTGACAAATTACTAGAAATGAGATTGGAAGAAAGGAACCCAAGGCTGAGACTACCTGGTTCAGTGAATGTGGTGCTTTTCACACACAGGAAACCCAGGCCCCAACAGGCTTAGAATAGCAAGTCCTGAGCTGGCCTCCAGAGGTTTCTGTGGATATCCTGCAGAAATGTGTGGCTGACAGTGCATGCAGAGCTCAGGAGTGTGACTGGCGTCAGCCAGGCTGATGAGAAGCACCACAGCAGCATCAGACCTTACTTTAAAAGTGTTTCAGCAACAAACAGCCTGACAGAGATAGGAGTGAAGCTGGGCAACGTTATAGGAGCCAGAGAGGCGTGTTTAGAAAGAGTGATCATATACTATGAGTTCTTTCAAATAAAATGTGTCCGTAAGACATGTTTAGAGAATAAACTTGAGAGACCAGTGGAGGATACATATGGGAGTGTTATTTTAATCAAATACATAGCCATGTGAGAATATTTTCTTATAATTTAAATCCAGGAAGATGTTATCCCCTCCCCTTTCCACAGAACTAGTTACCAAATAATGAGTCACTACTGTAGCTACTATAAAGCTCAGCCACATTTGCTTCTCAATCCCAGCAGCACAATCACCATTCCAACCACATCTCCCATGGCAACAACACAGCATTTTTGTTCTTTTATTAGCTGAAAATGGGCCTGAGGATGAAAAGTGATCTAAAACTGACCCATAATGATGGGTAAACTTGTCAGTAGTTACTAAAAATCACTCATAACAATGTTGGATTTACGGCATGTAAAGTAACAGCATTCAATTCCATCCAAAAAGAGCTTAGGCAAGATGGTGAATGAAGACTGCATTTCTCTCCCTGTTGCTTGGTTATTGGTGACTAGGGCTGGAATGCAGGGAGGGGACTGAGGTAGACACTGCATGCAGAGGGTGGGGAATGACAATGCTGTGACTCATGTGACTCATGTCAGGTACTTGGTTGTGAAAATGAGGGGAAGAGAGGTGGTGGCTGGAAAAGCTGGGGGTTGTGAAGTGCCTCTTTTCATTTTTTAATGTGTCAGTTGTTAGGGCCTAGCTTTTGGAAGAGACAGTGCACTTGCTGCACAGATGGCAAGAGTGTGGGTGATGTGTAGCTTGGGTGCCACATAGAAGCACTCCCCTTTGCCCACAGAAAGGGATTTCTCAGATGCTGTCCATCTGGTTTCTGCTTTTGCATATGGGCTGGAATTGAGATGTGCTGGGTCATCAAAGATGACAGGTTTACTCCCGTTCTCCAAGCTCAAACATCTTTTAGAGCTTTATATACTTCTACCACTCATCAGCTCCCCCATAGCCCACTGCTGCCCCAATCTTGGCAGCCTCTTCTCAGTCCCAGTCAGGATCAGTTGAGATCCTTGCTCTGTGGCTTTCCTTAGAGGCCTGCCACCAACCACTGCCTGGAATGCACTTTGTTATTTGCTGTGTTATCTTGAGCAGCACATACTTGTTCTTCATGTTATCGGAGACCACATAGCAGATGGGGCTCACCAGAGGTAGGCACTACTTCTTGCTTTCTATCTGCCTACTATGGTTATCAGGTCCCAAAACTAAGGTTCATTTTTTACCAGCTCCCAGCCAGAGAGTGCTGGTTGGTTACCAAAGACCTCCTGTTTTAAGATTCCATCTGGTTAACTCAATACTACAGAATTAAAAAACACCTGGCTATAATGTTCTTGGTTCCAAACAGTGATGGTTATACTGTTGTTACTCTCAGGAGTAAGTGCTGCCTTCACTTGGCCAATGAATGGCCAATGAAGTTCAATCTTCAAGGAACTAAGAGTTGCTGCTGTGGTCCCAGCATCAGTGACAACTGAGACCATTAAGGAAGGTGGTTCTGAATAGACTGCTTATACTAGCAAGCTCAGGTGTAGGCCCTTCAATTGGTGACCCATTCAGACCTGTCCTTTAGCCTGGAGTTCACCTTTTCATCTTAAATTTCAGACTTAGGGTAACAGAAGGAACACTTGGTAGGGGTTATGGCTACTTTGGGGTCTCCAGAGCTCTGGGCTGGCTAGTTAATTCCTTCAACCAATCAATGCAGAGTCTTTAGTCCATCTAAGAGGCTTCTGAGATCTGGTACTCAGTACACACTATAGACTTCACCATATAAGAAAGCTATCCTGTTTCTGTTCACTACACGTGGAAAGCTTTCTATAATTGTTTCCCAAATAAACGAGGCTGTCCCATTCAATTGGCACTGCCCATACTGGGCTTAGGCAGTTTTGTTTGTTTGGTTTTGGTTTTTTGGTTTTTCGAGACAGGGTTTCTCTGTGTAGCCCTGGCTGTTCTGGAACTCACTCTGTAGACCAGGCTGGCCTTGAACTCAGAAATTCGCCTGCCTCTGCCTCCCCAAGTGCTGGGATTAAAGGCATGCATCACCACAGCCTGGCTTGGCAGTTCTTAAACGTTTATTGTACATTCCCTTGCTTTCTGGGGCTATCTTTAGGGATGGAGGCTCTGATACTCTTTATTCTACATCAGAACAGATGTACTTCCAGGTCAAGCCCATACCATCTTCCCACTGAAAGGGGCCAATCCTTGCTGACCTGAATGAATAAACCATGAACTGCACTAACTCTCAGCTCCAAGCCTTTACTTTGGCCTGGCGCCTCATTCACAAACAAGCAGACGCTAAGTTTCCGTTAAGTTGTAGGAGTTTATTTTAAATAACCTACAGTTGATTAAAAGGGAATTCATGATAAAAATAGAAGATACTTGAGGAAAGATGTGGGAATGGACTCTGCACACACACTAAACTAACAATGCCTCTAAAACTAATGATTATAGCAAAAAAAAATGTCTTCACATTAAAATTTTCCTTTTTATGTTTTTTTTTTCATTTTTTACACAATTACAAAAGAAAAAATAAAAGCCCTAAAATCTTGATTATTTTTCCTTTTTGTTTTGTTGTTTTGGTTTTTGTTTTTCTTGGACCAAATGCTCATTTTCCTCTAAATTTATTGACGTGTGGAAGTTTTATACAATAAAATCTTTCAAATGAAAGACTGGGGTTTCCAAAGAAAAAGATGGATCTCTTAAAGTTTAAAGGGTACAAAGAATGGTCAGAACAAAGGATGATGGGAAAATGGTTTCAGTCACTGATTATTTCATTATCCTTAGACTCACTCGCCCTTCATCCCTCCCCAACCCCAAGCTACACGATCTTTAAGATCAAGAAGAAGGCTTAAATATTTTAAAATAATTAAAACGAAATAAAAATTCACATTTAAAAAGGAACACTCAAGTCAGGAAGTATTTTCCCATCATGCTTTTCTGTGAATAGGTGTCTGAACCAAAACACTGCTGATGTCACAACTGCTTCAAGTTTAATGAAAACTGATTCCCATGACGATAGAATGACAGCTGTAATAGGTGCGCTGGGTTTTTGTTTTGTTCTACTTAATTTTAAATTCCTGAAATAGGGGAAAAGTGGGAGTTTAGGAATTCGTTTCTATTAAAATATAGAAGTTATTGCAAAACCCTAACTGTAAAAACGCACCAATATAATCAGACTTCGCATACAGTAGCTGAGAGAATCCAAACATTGCAGCAAAACTGAATTTGCCTGGCAGGATGCTGACAAATTCCCATCCACTTGCTCTCTTGAAAATAAAAACAAAATTCAAAACAAATCATACAGCTAGAATTTTGATATCTGAAATATTTTTAAATAAGTTGTCCATAGGACAACTGGCTCAGCTCTCCCTTATAGTATCTCCAGGTTTATCTTTTTGCAAAGATGTTGGTTTGTTAAGACTTGTGGCCTCTCCCTCTGGTGTGAGGGCAAGTGAGGCTCAGTTTATCCATCTTCCCCAAACCACACTGTTCCTTTTCACAGAACCCCTGCCGAGAGACTGGTCAAAACTCGTAGTCCTCATCAGTCATATCAATGGCCCAAGCAAACTTCTCCCTCTGAGTTTTGTTGTAAATCTTCTCAATTGGGACCCCCCATTTTTTGCACCTGCAAAAAATAAACAATAAAGAAACAAATAAATAAATATGGAGACAACAAACGAGATTAGTCTAGCTCAATGATAACTCACAGCAGTTTTCTGGTGCATCAAAATATTCAAAGGACTTTATCACCTCATTGTTTATCTCAAGAGCTATCTCTAAAGTAGGTTACTTTGATATACAAACAAACAAGCTAGACTTTAAGAGACAACCATGCAGACATGGTAAAAAGCAGTGTCCTCATGCCACTAGAAAGTGCACCTGGAACTTTACACTATGCAGTTTGGACTGAAGTCCATACTTTTGACCACCATCACACTGCTTCTCAACAGTTAATCCAGGGAATGGTGAGATGCCTCTGTGGGTGACCTGCTGTTGTTCAATTTGACACAGTTACAGTTATCAAGGAAAGGGAATCTCAATCTGGAAAATGCCTATATCAGGTTGCCTGTGGGAAGGTCAAAAGAGCATTTTCTTGATTAACTGATGTGAGAAGTTCCAGCCCTGTTCCTTTGTGGTGGTCAGTTTCTTTTCTTTTTTTAAAAAATATTTATTTATTTATTTTATGTATGTGAATACACTATAGCTGTCTTCAGACACACCAGAAGATGGCATCAGATCACACTGCAGATGGTTGTGAGCCACCATGTGTTTACTGGGAATTGAACTCAGGACCTTTGGAAGAGCTGTCAGTGGCTCTTAACCAGTGAGCCATCTCTCCAACCAAGGTGGTCAGTTTCATTTCCTGCCTCCATATACCTGTCTTAAGTTCCTACCCTGACTCCTCTCAGTGACCAGAGACTTGTAAGCTGAAACAAACACCTTCTCCCCAAAGTTGCTTTTGCGTCATGGTATTTTATCACAGCAACAGAAACCCCAACCAGAAGAGCAAGCTTTGCCATTGCCACCAAGCCTGAAGACCAAAGTATGATCCTCTGGATCCACATAATGGAAGGAGAGAATCTACTAACTCTTGCCAAACTGTCAGCCAACTCCTGACACACACACACACACACACACACACACACACACAAATGAAAAAGCAGCAACACAAGCACAAAGCTAGGTCTCTGGTCTAGAATTTTCAACAACTTGAGCTAATTAAACATCTTCAGAAATGATACTTGCTTCTATGCTATTGTGTGGGGCCAGGGAGCTGTGGGGCCAGGGGAAGCAAGCCTGGAGCAAGAGAATGGTCTAGGTGTGCCAAACCCTAGAACTCTCATCCTGAGATTGGCAAGGTTAGATCACTCCCCTCCCCTTTGCCTCGCCAGAGGTGGTCATGTAGCTGGTAGCCACGTTAAACAACTTTTCCCCTAAAAGGACATGTTCAGCAGCACCTGGATTTCTTATGGAAATGAGGCATCCCTATCACCCTGATCCTGGCCAATAATGGACACTCTCCTTGACAGCTCCTACTCACTCATGAAAGGTTTAAATAACCTCTGTTCTCCACAATAAACTGAACCAGTCCTCCAAGGCTGTTTCCAGGTGTGTAAGCTTCCCTTCCTTTAGTCCAGCCTGATGATGTACATACAGTGGAACTGGCTACATGGAGAAGGAGAAGCAGAAATGGGGCAGGCAACACTATGAATATATGAAAGAATAAGGAAGGGAGGGAGCTTTGTATCTATGCACAATAGAGAATCTATGTGCCTTTATAGAATGGTCTCTACCTCTATGTAGGTTACTTGGATCTATGTTCTTAACTCTTTGGTGTGACTTTCTTCCCTCTTTGTGTTTTTTGGAACTTGTTCTTATTTTATTTGTTTTTGAACAGAGTCTTTTTATTTAAACTTGGTTTAAAACTTGCATCGATGATCCTGCTTTTGCCTCCAAAGTGTTGGATTAGAGGTATACACTACCACGTCCAGGTTACTTTGTGATTAGAAGGAGGATACTAGATGTACTCCTCTGACTTCTGCAGGCATGGGCTCCTACACTAATGTGCCCATGAAGCACCCAGGATATTCCATTGTACCCGTAGGCAGGGCTAAGCAACCAAAGGTACAGGCTTTTCTGGAAGAAATATGAACTTGGACATGGCATAAAAGGGCTGGCAATACTCCCAGAGACTTTCTGCCTTTCCTTAACCAACAGCAGGAGCTCTACACAGGCCTAACACTTACCAAGCCACTGTGATCCTAGGGTCCAGATAATTGAGTTTGGAAGTCCCCAAGGCAATTTGTTTGTTCTCTTCTCGATCTGTGGCTTGAACCTCCAGCTTCATCAGCTGCTCTTCTAGTCTCTGTACAGCCTTCTTTTTTGACTCTACTACCCTGGAAGAATGGCAGAATCACACATTAAGACTGACACCCGGACAAGAACAAACAAGTATCCTCACATACTGCTTATAGGAGAAAAATCACAGAAAATTTCTCAAGAAATCTTTGAAAAACAGTTGAGTATGGTGGTTTATCCTGGGAAGCCAAGAGGACTGTGACATCAAAGACAGCCAAGGCTACACAATGAGACCATGTGAGCTGGGACACCCAGACCTCTGAGTGATGCCAACTGCTCTCTTTTATCCAGCCCTTGGTACAGTATCAGATACATACTTCTTGGTCTTTGCATCCTTCATGACTTTGGCATCAGCCTTAGCACTTTTCAGGTCCCTTCGAGCATCTGCTAGCTGATCTTTCTTGGCATCAATCTAGGCAGAGAAAAACAGCAGTACAGTTAGGAATAAAATGAGCTGAAGTGAGAAAAGGGCTCCATCTTAAATTGTAAAACCAGGAGCTGTCAGTGTTTTCTAGTACAAAAAAGGCTTTATGAAAACGATGGACAGTGACTGCAGAAAACAATCCAGCTGCTGTCTGCTGCTCACTTATGCTCTCCAGTGAACTTTAAACAATAGAAGGTTCTGTAAGAGTAACCTGGAAATCTGGTTGTAATCTTTCAGGAAAACATTCTGGCTTTAGAAAACAGAGGAGGAGCCAGGCAGTGGTGGCACACACCTTTAATCCCAACACGTGGGAGGCAGAGGTAGGTGGATTTCTGAGTTTGAGGCCAGCCAGGGCTAAACAGAAAAAACAAAACAAACAAACAAAAAAAACCGGAGGACCCAGATGACAGCTATTTTCAAATGAATCCTATGCCAGGCTTTTATTCTTTTGTTAGTTAGTTAGTTAGTTAGTTAGTCAGTCAGTCTGTCTATATAGCCTTGGCTGGACTAGAACACATTCTGTAGACCAAGCTGTCCATAAACTGCGATCTGCCTGCCCCTATCTCTCAAATGCTGAGATATAGGCATAGGTCACCACTCTGGGCCTTTACCATTCCTTCTAAGCTTACCATTGGAGATAGACATAGCTACTAAGCAAGCTCAGATCATTTCCTATAGTCTGCCAAATCTGGGAAAGAATCACCAGCTTTGGGAAAGGATATACTAAAGAGGATATCCCAGGAAATAAAAAACTGGCAAGTAGGCATCAATTAGGAAGTGCCTCAACTTGGCTTACTATTTTAGAAAGAGAAGTCTCAAGTGAGAAGAAAATTAGTCATCATTCAAAAAGAGAGATGTAAAAGGCATCAACTGAAGTTTTTCCCTCCCCAAAGGAAATCTTATGGAATCCATATCTACAAGGAAGAGACAAACTCTTCCATCATCCTTTCCTGCTTGTTGACTCCTGAAAACCTAAGTTCTGCTTTGGGTGTTGCTTATAAACAGCAATACAATGATACTGGAGCTAATGCTGGTGAGTTTGTGCCACTAGATTCCAAAGAATCCCATCCCTGTGATCACCCTGATGACCTATGAGGTCAAGAGAATATCCCAGAGTAAATACATGTTGATTTACACACATTGGGTTGTTGTTGACTAAGCCTAAAACTTGTTAGACAAACACCACACCCGTTGCCACCCTCTACCCTGCCAGGAAAAAAAAAAACTCACAAAAAAATGTAGCCCAAGATTAGAAACAATTCACCATTGTGAGAGAATCATTAAATGTTTACTGTTAGTGGCTTCCTTCCAATATCTATGTTGTTCAAAGTTACTGGAACTGACTTTGCACACAAAAGCATTAGAGCCACCACTAGGCAGATGCTTCTTATGGTAGAAATGCAGCAAATCACGCTCTTAACCATTTCTGTGAACACTAAACTGGCACGCTATGTCAAATTCTCTCAAAGACTCCATTGACTGACTAGGCAACTGGGCGTGTGTTTACTTTGTGGGTGCACAGGAGAAGGTTCCTATACTTGGAGGGCTTCTTTGGCAGGCAGCCTGAGCTGCTCAGTGGTTTCAGAATAAGAGCAATAAATGCCCTCCTCATTCTTCAGGAAGGGTCTCCTGAACTGGGTAAACAACACCTGGTACTCATACTTTATTCTGGGCTTGGAATGACAACACATGAGGAAAGAAAGCAGTATCAGAGGATCTCCACCTAACAGGGGCAGAGCACAGGCACATGCTAAGATGGCTGTCTGTGGGTCTCCAC
>JADRCD010199189.1:0-15092 GCA_019843815.1 Montemys delectorum | reverse complement strand
ACTAATACAGAAGTAGAGGCTCACAGCCATCCATTGAACTGAGCACAGGGTCTCCAATGAAGGAGCTAAGAAAGGACCCAAGATTTTGCAGCCCCTTAGGATAAACAACAATATGAACTAACTAGTACCCTCAGAGCTGCCAGGGACTAAAACACCAACCAAAGAGTACACATGGTGGGACTCATGGCTCCAGCAGCATGCGTATAGCAGAGGATGGCCAAGTTGGTCATCAATGGGAGGAGAGGCCCTTGGCCCTACAAAGGTTCTATGCCCCAATGTAGGGGAATGCCAGGGCACATAAGCAGGAGGGGGTGTGGTGGTGAACAGGGGGAGGGGGCAGGGAACAGAGGTTTGTTTTAGGTTTTTTTGTTTTGTTTTGTTTGGGGGGGAGGGGAACCTGGGAAAGGAGATATTGTAAATAAAGAAAACATCTAAAAAAAAAAAAAAAAAAAAAAAAAAGAATGTGTTGGTAGCAACCACAGAAGCAGTACAAAGCAGAAGGCATTTCAAGGAAGGAGAGAGATATGGACCAGTGGTTGCGCAGTCCTTTAATCCCAGCACTTGGGAGGCAGAGGCAGGCGGATTTCTGAGTTTGAGGCCAGCCTGGACTACAGAATGAGTTCCAGGACAACAAGGGCTATACAGAGAATAAAGTCTGGTGATTTAAGCATAACAGGAATTTAAACTTGATCAGCTCATTTCAAAGACCTTACTTTTTTTTTCTTGATTTTTTTTTAAAAACTAAGGTACCATATATATTTCCCTAAATGTGCCAAAAAGTGCATGAATTTTATCCATTTGTTGGATTCTTTTTGCTATGTGTCAGGACCAGTGCTATTGTCTTCAAGTTAGAGAAGGCCCATCTCTCAGCATCGCTCGGATTGACTTCAGAGGGACGGTAATCCCACTGTTAATACATACATTCACATAAACACACAATTTAAAATTTTCCAGACTTAAAAATAAAGTTATGCCTCTAAGAAAATAATGTTTAACTTTAACGGTTCCCAAAGGAATCTACTTTCACATTTAAAAATACTGGTACAGAATAATGAACAATGGGGCGTGGAAGGCAAAGGAAGCCAAATGTCTCAGGGAGAGGAAAAGGAAAATGAGTCAGCTGAAATTACTGAAAGATACCGAAGTGAGCTCTGGTTTGGGAAGAGCTGCACAGAAGCAGAAGGAAATGCTAATATCCGGACAGAAGCAAAGTACAAAGAAAAGACTATTACCAAGAAAACAGTGAAGAGTCACATCAAAGGAAACAGTGGGAGGTGCTATCCCCGGAGCTTTCGAGATTGGCTGGCCTTAGAATGTGATTTGACACCAGGCAAATCAAGACTAAATACAGGCGCACACTGTGACAGCCATCACAGACACATTTCTCTCCTGATGCTGATGACTGGCATCCTACCGCACATCTTAGAAATGGAGCATTGCAGAAAAGCAACCTATCTGGGAAGGTGAGCAGACGGAGAGGTCAAAGGGCTTCAGTTTACCAGCATTGTAGTGGAAGTTCAAGACCCAAGAAGAGACGCGTGGAACCAAGGACCATAGCTGATCTCTAGAAGCTGGGAAGCTCTCCACACTGGGAAACCAACTGACAACCAGAAAGACATAGGCAGATCTCTTACCCATAAGAGCATGAAAATGGATCTTTCCCTAGAATCTCCAAGAAGAATACAGGTGTCTTGCCAGTACACTGCTCAGTCTAGTGAAACTGTGTCACACCACAGACCTGTGAAATAATACATTGGGTTGTTTGAAGCCACTACATTTGTAAGATTTTGTTACAATGTGCATACACAAAAGTACTGAGCATACTTTTATCGTACAGGGGTTTTACATAGCCCAAGCTGTCCTTGAACTCCCAGTCTTTCTGCTTCCTAAAAGCTGGGGATACAGATGTGTGTCATCATACTCTACCATGTTCTTATTAAAATTTCCATATCAGTTCATTGGGACATGGCAAGAAGACAAGGAAAGTTGGACTTTTCCTGGGAGCTATTAAGTTGCCTTAATGTTCACATTCTATAGCTATATACTACTGATTAGATTTATTATTATTATTATTATTATTATTATTATTATTATTATTTTGGGTATTTTCTGAGACAGGGTTTCTCTGTATAGCCCTGGCTGTCCTGGAATTCACTCTGTAGACCAGGCTGGCCTCGAACTCAGAAATCCGCCTCCCTCTGCCTCCCAAGGGCTAGGATTAAAGGAATGTGCCACCTCCACCCTGCTCTGATTAGATTTTTGGGCAGGTCTTTTACCATGTTAGATTTATACAAGTGAGCAAATATGTAGGTTGAAGTTGAGAGCAGAGTTTAAAAATTAAAATTGGTATAGTTATTTCAAAATAGTCTTTATGTGGAAGCTGATGATGTAGTTTGTTTAGGAGAGTGTTTGCCTAGCATGCAGGGAGGCAGAGGCAGGAGAATCAAAAGTTGAAGTTCATCCTGCAGTACCTGAGATTTCTATTTTGTGTGGTTTTGTGTGTGTGTGTGTGTGTACATGTGTGCAAGCATGCACATCAAAAAGGAGAATATGAGGAAGTCAGTTTTCTCCTTCTACTAAGTGGATACAAGGAACAAGCTCAGGCTGTCAGGCTTTGTTGAGGTGTCTTTATCTACTGTGCCATCTCGCCAGACCATGCATAGGGTCACTTAAGGCTAGATTGGAACATAAAATATTGTCTCAAGAAGAAAATGACTGTTTTTTACACATTTCTAATATGAAAATAACTTTACTTGACAACGTTGCTTTATAAAGCTTGCTGGTGAGCTTCCATTCTTTCCCGTGAACTTACATTGCACATTCCCAAGTTTTATTTATTAATCATATCATTTTCCTCATTTGGTCTTAACCACAAGGACATACTCATACCTTTATCATTGATATTACACATTCATGAATATGTAAAATTGCAATTTTGTAATTACCCTATTAAGCTGTAACTTTGTGTCCCCTTAAAAAGTGGAAATTTGATAGAGAACAACATTTCTGGTACAAATCTGAGGGGATATGATCAACAGTTACATGAGTTCCTGGCACTGCTAATGACTAGCCATGAAGTGTGGCTTTTCATACTCATTAAGAATAGCAGCATCCATCACATGACCTGAGCTCTATAATCCTAGACATGCATCATTAATGATTCCCCAACAAATGGCCTTTTAGGGAGCTTAAGTTTAGACACTTACCATGCAATGGGCTATAATGACTTCTCTAGTGCCTACTGTGGAGCTGGTCCTGAAGAAACAGACAAATTCCCCAGAACGTGGGCCAGCCTTGGAGACTCAGACTCTGAGACTGTGACATCCATATGTCTTCTTGACTTCCAAGGTCAGGCACAAAGGCCAATTTGCCTTCAGTTGAGTTGTTCAACCTCTTGGGAAGCTTGCCATCATTTTGAAGACAATCCAAGCAAACTTCCTAGGGCACAGGTTACACCAGAAGAGGGAGCAGAGATTTAGAAGGACAAGCAGAAAATAGTCAACAACCACGCACGCAGTCTTATGAATTCCAAGGAGTGTGACAAAGACACAAAAAGGACAATACTGCAATGCACAGATAGCCAAAGCCAAATGTTCCTCCACATTCTGTGAAAATAGTTCTCAGAATCAACCTTGGTTTTTCATACTTCTTTTCTTCAAAACAGAGTATTCATACAACTAAAAAGAATCATAATCAAGATCATAAATTTCCAAGAGGAAAGTATCCATGTAGTGATCAATCAGACCGACATACGCAGCATGACTAACATCCTGATATCTCCAGCTCCTCTCTCCTTCATGGACGCTCTTCTCTAGGCTTGTGGTGTGGTGGTTTGAATAAGAATGACCCTCAGAGGCTCATGTATTTGAATGCACAGAGCGTGGCACTATTTGAAAGCATTAAGAGGCGTGGCCTTTATGAAGGGGATGTGTCACTGGGAGTGGGCTTTGAGGTTTCAAAAGTCCATGCCAGAACCGACGTTACCTCTCTCTTCCTGTTGCCTGCGTATCCAGCTACTTCCCACAGCACCATGTCCGCCTACATGCCCCATACTTCCCACCATGCTAATGGACTAAACAAACCTCTGAAAATGTAAGCAAGTCCCAACTGAATGCTTGCCATGGCCATGGTGTCTTTTCATAGCAATAGAATTCTGACCAGCGCACAACGTATGTTGATTTTGCCTGGTTTTGAAATTTTTATGAAGTGAGTCACAGATCATCAATTCTTTTCTGTATTGCTTGTTTTGCTCAGGACGATTTGGGAGAGATGTCATTTTATAGTATGTAGATGAAGCCTGTTCTGGTGAGTGCCTGTGTGTGTGCATGCATGTGGGGAGGGGGCACTTATTGAATACCAGTTTTTCCATATCATAAACAACACGAATTCTTGAACAATTAGGAATTGCCACTTGCCAAGCAAACAAATAAGTGAGGCTTTCCTGGGAATGAAATAATCAGAATCAATATAGCAGTTGCTAAATACCACTGCAGCCTCAAGGCACAGACGTGGAATTTTCAATACAGTCATATTTGATTTTAATGAAATGTGACTTCCTTGTCTATGTTTTGTATTTCCTTGTTCTACAAAGATTCTCTTCTTTATCAAAACTGTGCTCAGATTGGACCGATGTTTTAAATTTTCATAAATAATTGATGTAAACATTGAAAATTAATGTGATCAATGTACACAATTAAATTGATTTACAATCATTCATGTTTTTCTATTTTTGGTTTCTTTTTAGTTTTCTATTCTTGGAGTTTTGTACATGTATATTATGAATTTTAGACAGTTTCACTCCTAATTCTCCTCTCACTCCTCCCTCCCTGATGAAATCCTCCCTTCCCAACAAATGCCCCTCCCACTTTCATATGTTTCTTTCTTTTCTTTTTCTTTTCCTTTCCTTTCTTTTCTTTTCTTTGATGGCATTATAAGTTTTATTTGTACATCTCTGAGGAATGTATCCTACAACTGAATATATGTGACCCATGGAGTGAGTCAGTTAGTCAGTTAGTAGGAGGCTACTTATGGGAACATGGGCAACTTCTTAGTGACTACACCACTGAAGAAGCCCTCTCTCTCTCTCTCTCTCTCTCTCTCTCTCTCTCTCTCTCTCTCTCTCTCTCTCTCACACACACACACACACACACACACACACACACACACACACAGAACACCTACACACAGGTATGTGAACGAAGCAGTTGCATGAGGGTTGATATTTGATAATTAGATTTACGTTAGAAAAACAAGACACTCTGTTCATCTTTTAGTTTTCTCCCAAACATCAGAGCTAGACAAATCATTGAACTTACAAATAACTTTTTGACTTAATTTCTCTAACCAGCCGTTTGAGCTGCCTAGCTTTGGTTTGGCTAGGACCACTGGGATCCTATTGTCTCTGGACTTCCCGAGTATAAGAACCTGATAAATTGCTGTAGCTTCAGAGACAACCCAAACTCAGAATTAAATACTTAATTAAATTAAATATGGCTTGCAAGCATTGGATTCTGACATAACTCATAACTCGGAATAAGCCATGAACTGCAGCTAACAGTAGACTCTGCTCAATGTGATCCTGAAATCGCTTCATGCCAAGGGAAGGCAGTCTGGGGTCATGCATCCCTTCTGTGCAGTCTGTACTACCAAAAGTTAATTGTTCTCTGTTGCTTAGATCAACTATACTGGAATTGATATTTCCCTGCAGTTTATTGGTAATCTCATGTTTACTGTGGATTACCAATAACATGAACTGCAGTGTTTCACTAACTGGTTTTGTTTCTGCAAGTATCACTTCCTTGATACGGAAAGGTGTTCTCTATGTGTTGCTCAGCTGGGGCTGCTTTGGATTCATCTCCCTCCCTCTCCCTCTCTTCTTTCTCCCTCTCTTTTGCTCCTCACCTTTCCCCTCTTCTCTCTCGCCCCTCTCCCTATCTTTTGTTGTTATGTTTTGTGTACATTATTCAGTCATAAGTCACTAAATATTTCCTTCCTCTTAGCACATATGGGTGTGCATTATGATCCTGGTAGTTTACTACTGACAGATGAATCTTAAATTAGTATTGCTTTCCAACAAAGTAAACAAAAATGTAATAGATCAAGTGACCACGCTCTTTTCCTGAAGTCTATAGCAAAATTATCATAAGATGTACTTCCTCTGTGCGACTTTCAAAGCTCCTTTACTCAACTTCGGCTAGGACCACTGGGATCCTGCTGTCTCTCAAAAGGGGGAATGACCACCTTTTATGATGTTTGGGAGAAAACGAAAAGATGGACAGTGTCCTATTTTTCTCACATAAATCTAATTATCAAATATCAACCCTCATGCAACTGCTTCATTCAATAATACAAGAAATCAATGAGTATGAAATAATCAGGAAAATCAGTTTAGCAGAATCAGAAGACTCTAAGAATTGTGGGATGAATTTAATTATTAGGATGTGTGGAGGGAAGGAAACTGCTTAATAACAAGAGGGGTGTGTGAGTGTGCATGCGTGTGTGTGTGTGTGTGTGTGTGTGTGTGTGTGTGTGTGTGTGCGGTATATGAATAGGTGGTGTAGGAATGGATGCTCTATTCATCTATTGGTGTTAGATGGGCACATTCAACTATTGTGATCTGGGAGCTTTAGAAGGGTTGTGGTGAGACCTATGCTCCTAAAACACATAGCCTAGGCTAAGGCTCTGATGCAATGCTAAAACTCAAGGCCCTGGCATGTTTGTAGCTCCAAGTCATTTGGTTTGTTAGAGAGGAGCCAGTTCCAATATGTTTGTTAGTATTGTACTGCTGAGTAGAGAATTATACCTTTCATGGCTTAAAAGCAGCACAGGTTTGTTATCTTACAGTTTGGGATATTAGAAGTCGAAACAGGATACAGGGTCCCCATGGGGCTAAAATTAAAGCAGAGGCAAGATGTCATCCTTCTTGGCAGATGTAAGAAGCAGCTTGTGTCTGGTTTCAGGAGGCTGCCTGTACTTCTCAGGTTCTGTTCCTTCCTCCAGGAATCACTTCTCTGCTTCGATCCTTCCCACTCCTCCATCATGTCATACCCTACCACTCACGTGTATACATGTGGCATTGGGTCTCTAGAAAAGCACTCTGCTACTGAGCTATGCCCCCAGCTCTTTTCAAAATTTATACTTTGGAGTCTTATATAGATCAACTATGTCTTGAATTCATGATCCCCCTGCCTCACCTTGCTGAGTGTTGGATTGTCAAGCATGTGCTACCACATTAGGATCTTTCTCTTTTTAAAGAACTTGTGATGATACTTGGCTTACCTGGCCATTTTACTGTACTCCTTTTAATGACTAATTTAATCAGAGCTCCATAGTCCCTCTGCCATGACAAGTGACATATGCTTAGGTGCTGGCATGTATATATAGATAGTTACTTAACTGTAGCCCCAAGTCATCAACTCTATGCCCAGGATGATTCTGAGAATGAGTACACAATGGGCCTCCTTCTTTACAATGGCTGTTTCTGTTGCCAGTCTGTTTCTAATATATAAAGAAATACCAGAAATATAAACAGAGAGGGGAGTGTTGTGTCCTAAAATCTACACCTACACCAGCCTTTGGTTCCTAACCACAACAAATTCAAATTTCCCGGTGACTTGGGAATTTTGTCTGCGACTTGAAATGGAAAAGTACTCCAATGAGTGAGAAACTTAAGTACACTGCTAAGGCTTTAGGAAATATTTTAGACAGATCTGAAATGAGTGGCCACCAGAAGGAATTAGATCATCTTAACAAATATACCAAGAGCTTAATTTCACTTCTTCTTTTAATGTTGGTTTCATTTACTTTCTTCATCATTTCAAGTGCAAGTTGTTATTTTGGTCATTCGAATGGAGAAATTGTTTGTGTGTCTTCCACTGTGACGGGAAGTGGTGACATTTCTCCATGATTTCATAGTCACAATCAAGTATATCGTTTATTTAATAAAAGCATATTGCAAGCTAACAGTGCCAGGCACAAAGGACATAAAATGAGAAATACCAGCCCATAATCTTATGAACTGATAGGCCTTATGATCCTCACATGAGGTGGATACATTATCCTCCACTTCTAGGTAAGGGAATAAAGTCTCAACAAGGTTAAAAAATGTACAGCTACGAAACAGCAGGACATGGATTCAAAGATAGGTCCATAAGAGACTAAGGTATTTCTTTATTGAAATTCACAGACCTTTCTTTGGCCTCAGATCCTTTGGTAAAATGTATCTTGACATTTTGTCCATCTTCTATCAGAGGTTAATATTCATTA
Organism: Montemys delectorum; assembly: GCA_019843815.1. NCBI lineage: Eukaryota > Metazoa > Chordata > Mammalia > Rodentia > Muridae > Montemys > Montemys delectorum. The sequence continues at coordinate 6,827 of JADRCD010199189.1, read as the reverse complement.
AAATTGAAAGAGTTGATGAACTTTCAATAAATCTACAAGTCTCCTTTTCCACAGTTCTACCATCTAAATCCCTACAGTTCTGAAGGTGACTGGCTTGCTTTTCAGTCTTGGTTATAGCATAGCTGCTTGACTCACCTTACACTGATACACACTGGCAATCAGTTTTAACATTTGCAAGAGAATTTTATAATCATACAATTGCTATAGGAGCCCAGAGGGAGCACATAAAACAGTGGCCACGAGGGCAGTCATAGAAATTGAAAGATCAAAGTTGAAAGGCATATCAGGGAGGGGTTTGGACGTGGAAGAGCCAAACCAAATGAACACTGAAAAGGCAAGAAAGCAGACACCATTCCAGAGGCAAAGAGAAGGCCACTTTGCAGGCAGAGTGTGATATGTATATGAGAAATGTAAAATCTAAAAGGTTCTATGAAAGCTTTTTAACTCTTCCAAAACATTTTTACATATTTCTGTTGTAGCATCTAATGCTTTGCATTATAGTTATATATGGCATTTATTATCAAATCCATGGCATGGGGATTATGGTTGGATGCCTTAGGGACTGTTTTGTTGCTGTCAAGAAGCACTATGAGAAAAAGTAACTTAAAGAAGAAAGAGTTTCTATTCCAGTTCACAGTTCAAGGGTTGAGTCGATCATGACAGAGAAGTCAAGGTGCAAAAGCCGCTGGTCACATCCCCTCCACGATCAAGGAAGCTGAAAGTGATGAATAAATGCTGCTGCCCATATCCCTTCGCCCCTTTGTACAGTTTGATCCCAAATAGGGAATGCTGTCACCCTTAGTGAGTGGGTCTTCCCATCTTAATTTATGTATTCAAGGTAATTTCCCACAGGTTCGCCCAGAGTCTCATCTCTCAGGTCATTAACACTAACCATCACAAAGAGCAAGAAATGAAGAGGAGTTGATTGAATGAATGAACTTCCTCCCTTTGCTATGAACCCCATGGATGAGGCTTGAGTCTTTATCACCTCCATGTATCTATCTCTGATCCAATGCCCCTGGGTTCTCAATAAATATTCATAATAATCAATCAACCTGACTCCTATTTATTCTTCAAGGCTCCATTTGTTATTTTTTGTATGTTTATTTCCTCATGCCCTGTGGAGTCTTACTCATTCACTAGTAAAAGAACTATAGCACGTAGACACACTCTAGAGAACCTTTTTCCTTGTACCACTGATTCCCTGGGGAAATGTATGCTTACTATAGTTGTGTACTAGAGCCATCTCATTTTGTATTCTGAGAACCAATTGTACAGTGTTCAGGAATTTTGTGAGCCACTTACTAAACCTGATACTATATAAACTTAAAGAAATAATATTTTAAAGCATACCATTTCTCGGGGCTAGAGAGATGGTTCATCAGTTAAGAGCAGTTTCTGCTTATGCAGAAGTCAAATTGAATCAGAGAGGAGTTGGTTACTCCCATAACCATAGTACCACCATTTCATAAATGGCTATGTCTTCCTTGGAAGGCTGGTCTTATAGATCCTAGGATTCAAAGCTGAGAAGCATCACTGATAATCTTTTTCCCTACAAGCTTGCATAGAACCTTCTGCCATGTGAAATACAGCTGTCAGAGAGGAAGCTTCCTATGTAGCCCCAGCTAGTGCACACTTGACATGAAGTTTTATCCATCTGACATCTTTCTTCTCGCCCCAAGACTTCAAACATTTTCAAAGTAGGTATCATGCTTCATTTATCTCTTTTATGTGAGAGCCTAGGAAAAAGTTGACTCTTTTATTATTAACTCGGGAGGTATGCATTTTACAACTAATTATATTAATACTGATCATATAAATGTCATAATGGCAAAAAGTATGTGTAGTAAGCTTTTGCTATATGATGCAACACCATAAAGGACTTCACTTTCTTGTTTAGTACTCGTAACAACCTGTAAGCCAAACATTATTTTCTCCATTTTGTAGTTGAGGAAACTGAAGATTTGACGCTGTAAGGAGCCTGTATATATTTAATCATCAGCAAAGCTAGGATTTGAAACCAAGAACGTCCTACCCTGAGCCCCAGAGAACAAATCTGGTGCTTCCGCTCCAGTTCTCATCTATACCATCACTTTCTCAATGGTCTCTCTTTAGGAGAACTCCCTGTTTTCACTTTAATGCATTTTAGCCCCACTTGTGAAATGGGGGTTTGATAACCTGCCCATAGTTCCACAGGTTTGTATTAAAATGTGTGTGCAAATGGAAAATTAAACTAGTTCACCTTTCTTGGAAAACTTTTAGAAGCACTGTCCTGTCCTATAGCTTGCATGACGGCACTTGTGCAAACATCTATTAGAATGTCCCATGCCACAGAAGACAGGTGGCTTCCATTTTGTAGCCTCTTGATCTTGTGAATGAGTTCCTTGCCTGGCACACGTCCTACGTGACTGTGGTTCTGGTTTGCCAGAGTAAGAGATAATGATGTGAGATCTCACCTGGTATTTGGGATTAGGAGCAAGGAAAGAGTTAAACCACTTTATCCTCTGCTACCAGGACCCCATAAATTATTCTTTTATACCTGAGACAAGACAGAATGATATGTTCTTTTGTTTAATCCTGGTTGTTGATTGCAGATTAGTCTCTGTTACTTGGAAAGTAGACTGTAGTCTCCTCTGGAGTTCCTCATCAAATGTTGCCACATAGACTCTTAGTCTCAAAGCAACATCCAAAGCCCAAGTTTTCAAAGAGTAAACTGAGGTTTAATGAGGATACTAAGTAAACTTGAAGAAATAAAAATTCTTTAACAAATGGCTCCAATCCCATCTAGACAAGTCTTGTTCCTATTTTACCATCACAGTTAATCCAGTTATCTTTTATTACATAGAAACACAATTAATTTGATTAAGCCCTACTCCCTTATCCAAACAAAGGGCACAGTCTGGCATAGCACGTCTTTTAAAAGGGGCGGAGGTGTTCAGTCATGCATCCCATTCTTGTGTTTGAAGAAGTCATTCTCTTTGCCAGGAAACACATTTCTGGTTTGTCCAAATTATTTGGGATTAAAAGATTAGGCGTTTTGAATTCAAATGTGGTTTTGATGAAGAAAATGCTGAGATTGAAAATCTCCTCACCAAACATAGATGGTAGGGGAAAAAGACATGGTGACTGCTGCTCAGCTTCACGCTCAAACATGTCTCCAAACTAATGCACATGAGCAGTGTCCTCGGTTTAGAGTCCCCCACCTCTAAACCCCACTGAGAAGACTACAGAAGCGCCAAGGAATTGTAACCCACAGCCTCTTCCCTCCAGAGTAACAGAAACAAGATTCTCTTTGGGCAGCTAACATGTCATGTTGCCTTTCTTTTCCTGCCTATTGCTCTCTCTGTGGTCGACTTAGCAATAAAAATTATGTCCTATCTGCCTTTGCAAGCCAGTTCCTACAACAGTGGCTGGCACCTACTCAATGTTCCATGAAAATGTACGAAAATAAACTAGTTTAAGTGTCTCGTTACCAACTTTAGACCGTGATGTCACTTGAATGTCTTATCTAAGAAAACCTTGAAAACAAAGAGGAAGAAATTAGTAAAATGATCTTGTTTAATGAAAAAAAAAAAGAACACTGAAACAAAGATGATGTACTTAACGAGTCACAAAGAGTGTATATAGAAAAAAATCAAGAATAAACTTCCAAACTTGATTTAAAATTGAACTGTTATGATGATGTTACAACTCACCAGATATAGGAAGCCTTACTTTTGAAAAATTAAATGTTCACTGTGAAAATTATCCGTCAGGAACATGTGAGCTTTTTTTTGCAGTCTCTTCTTTCTCTTGAACAAATGACTGCCACTTCCTGACCCCAAACTGCCTTTGCACTCTGCCATAGCCCGCCTACAAACAGGATCTGAATTCACCACAGATGTTGGAACTGAACATATTCAAGAAAAATCATGCCTCTGGCTGAAGTTAAGTAACACCACGGCATGTTTGTGGTTTTGCACAAAACAGAACATTCGCGAATGACATCTTAGAAATGAGACTATGCAGACAACTAGCAAACTAATGAATCTACTAACGTATCTAGTTTTTCCTTATGGACTCACTTTCTCTGTTCCTTTCTGATCATGCAACTAATTTGTTTCAACAAACACTTAATAAGAGACTCCCATCGCCCCTGCACTGCAGTGAAAAACTTCTCTCTGTAAAACACCAGATATGACAGAGGACAAAAGAAATATGTGTCCATTAAATGGCACAGCTTAGCTTAAAATAAAATGGGACAAATGATTCCAGGAAAGCTAGACACATACATGCAAATAAGAAATCTACACACACACACATTACACCTTTACCCAAGAGTTCATGTAAAATGAACCATGACCTTAAATTTAAGAGGCAAGACCATAGAAATCCTTTAACAAAGATAACAAGGGAGAAAATCTGGGTGACTTGGGGGTACTGATGACATTTTACATACAAGACCAGAGATGTAACTAATGAAAGGAATCTCTAACATTAGAAACTGTTCTACAAAGGATTCTTAAGAGGCTGTAAAGACAAGGTACAGACGAGGGGAAATATTACAATAAGCATGTATGATCCAGAAGTGCTTTCACAAAACATACAAAGAATCTGTGAAATTCAGCAAGAAGGAGACAAACAACTCTGAAACTCAAGAGAGATCAGAATCAGTGCCCATCCAAGAAGACAGAGAGTTGATGAGTGCGTGAGAGAAGATGCTCTGCATCTCATCTCAGGAGCCAGGGCAGATCCCACTGAGCACTGACTGAGGCTCCGCACTTGCTAATTAGAACGACCGCAATTACACTAGTAGACAGATCGTGGGGAGCTTGCCAAACCATAGACTTCCTTTGCAAAGTTTAACAGCTTCTTACAAAACTAAATATTCCCTTAACATAAGATAGAACAATTTTATTCCTTGTTATTTACTCAAATGGAGTGAAAACTTGTAAAAACAACTCTAAAATAATAAAGTCCTGATAAAGGCAAACTTTAGAGCAGCTTTGTTTATAATGGAAACAACCTAGTATGATCATCTCTTGCATAGATGGGATGGACAATAGCTATCATCATTGACCTATCAGTAAAATCACCAACTCTCCTAATTTACTTTTTAAATCCCTACTAAATATCTAACATTATAAGTAACTTTAATACAGCTTCTTAGTTATGATCCCACAGCATTATATAGGAAATAAATGACTATAAACAGTTTTGGTTAGCCTGACAACATTTATCCCAATAAGAAGCTACTTAACAAGGCCTTTGTAAGAGTGGATTATAATTCAAGAAAACAAACAAACAAAAGAAACCCTCACAGTAGTCTTCTAGCCTTCTTAGTAGATATGCCAACTTTACTTAAACTAGTCTTTTGTGAATGCCTTACCTACTCTACATTCGTAAAACTATTTCCATCTACCAATAACACAAAAGCAAAATGACCATTTGAAAGCTCAATCACTATTCTGTTTGCCTTTCCACTTACTATCTTAGGTCCCCACTTCTTCCTACAGTATTTTTGAATAACTAGGAGTTTAGGTTAAACTCCAACCACTCAAAGTTCTATTTTCGGTTCTTTAACTGATGATCTTATAGATGACAATAATTTATCCTACATTTTTTTGTCACAAGTCAAATACATTAAGCTAAATCTGGGTGAATGAGATCTGACTTTACAGCAATGTAGTTAATACCTAAATATTCTGATCACTAATTTCAATATACTTTGACTCATGGAGGATAGAGTTCAGAGGAGCTCTGGCAGAAGGAAAACTGTTCTTTTGAATTTGCAAGTCAATGGGAAATTTTGCCCCAGGACTCGGTAAAAAGAAGATTATACATGTTCAGTCTAATGTTTACTCAGCCATCTAACTCTGCATTAAAAACTATTAACTGTTCTCAGCAAACCACAGGGATTAGGGAAATAGTTTTTGGAACTTAACCCAAAAAAGTTGATATTACCCTAAGTTTTCTTTTTGTTTTACAATGATTTTGAAATAAGACATTTTTTTATTAGATGTTTTCTTTATTTACAATATCTCCTTTCCCAGGTTCCCCTCGGAAAATAAAATAAAATAAAATAAAATAAAATAACAAAAACTAAAACAAACCCCTGTTCCCTCCCCCCTCCCCCTGCTTAACACCCCACCCCCTCCTGCTTACTGGCCCTGGTATTCTCCTACATTGGGGCATAGAACCTTCACAGGGCCAAGGGCCTCTCCTCCCATTGATGACCAATTTAGCCATCCTCTGCTATACTCATGCTGCTGGAGCCATTAGTCCCACCATGTGTACTCTTTGGTTGGTGTTTTAGTCCCTGGGAGTTCTGAGGGTACTAGTTAGTTCATTAACCCCAACCAAACTAATACTAAATGCATAATTCTAGTTTTATAGACAATATACCATAGCATTTAAAATGAAGGGATGAATGCATCAGAACTCATTTTATGAGTCACCCATTATTAACAACAAACTTTAAAGAATAAAATCTGTCTATAGCCATATTCATCCTGGATACTATGAATGCCAACCACATCTTAGAGTCTGTGCTAACACAATTCTATGCTATTCCTTTGCCTCTCTTAGCACTGCATCCTTCTCCCTGGAGTAGTCTATCCAACAACTTTCCCTCCCCTCTTCACTACAGATGTTTCCTGAATGGCCGGTGTCCCTTCAGTTAATTTCTATCCTAAAGTTGTTTCAGCTTTTCCTAAATAAACTATATCATCTTCTTTATCATTCTGCCTCAATTCTGAGGAGCCACACCTCTTTTGCCTTAAGTCAGTTTGTCAGTTCAATCAATCCTGCCTTACCTCCCTCTCTTCACAGACAGTAGCAAGGTTTTG
>JADRCD010199188.1:0-20753 GCA_019843815.1 Montemys delectorum | reverse complement strand
TTTTTTTTTTGACTCTGTGCGTCCTATATTCAAGTACACACACAGAGAGATGCAAACATAATTAAAAATAATAAAAGTAAATTTGTTTAAAAAAAAAAAAAAAACATGAATAGAGGAAGGTATGGTACCTAGCGCTTACCCTGCCCTGCACTCCAGAGGCTGAGACAGGAGGATTGCCTAACTGCTGGAGGCCAACCTGCACAACCAGGCAAGCCTGCTCTCCATTGAGGTATGGGCTTAAAACAAAACAAAACAAAACAAAACAAAAAAACAATAAAACCAAACAATTATCTAAGGAAGAATAGAGATTTGTACTATATCAAAGCTTAAGCGATCTGACCTTTTCCCAGGTCAAAAAAAATTTTTTTAAAGAATGATTATTGATCTACTTATGTGTTTTATTATCGATGACATTGTTGCGTTTTTTCTAAGTTTTGGATTTCGTTTGCTTTCTCCGAGGTATTTTCGAGAGCGGTACGGTTGGGTTGGTGCATCTGTGTAATTTCTCCACAGGCGCGTAAGTGGAGACCAATGGGGACCCGGAGGCCTGGGATGGTGGGTGCGCGGTGCCTCCTCCCGGCTTCCTGCAACGTGGACGCGCGCGCGCGTGCACAGCGGTGGCGGCGGCGACCCACAGGACCGGGCCCACACTCCCGGGCTGCGGTGGGCGGCGGTCTTGCACCCCGAGCTCGCACGCACCCGGCTTCCTCCTTCCGGCGTGTCTGCACCCCTGCATCCCGCAGGCGGGCGAGCCGGCAGGCAGCGGCGCGGAGGTCTGGGCGGAGCCCGCCTGCTGGGCTCCGGGGACGCCCACAGGCCCCGCGAGGCCGAAGCAGAGCATTGGCGGCGGCGGCGAGGAGCGCGAGCGCCGGTGCACGGAGGGTGAGCTGAGAACCCGGGGGTAGCGGGTCTCAGTGAGGTGCGGTCTCCCATTCCCATGCCGGGTGGACAGAAGGGTGGTGGAGTCGGGTTTTCCTCAGTGAGCTACCTCGGTGTGTGCTGGGGCGACTTAAAGACGTCGCTGGATGGAGAGATTCCTGGGAAGAGCCTTCATCCCTTAATTATGCAACGAGGCGGCGTCCTTGTGCCGGATGCCGTGATGAATGGAATCGATAATACTTGAACCATCCATCATCTACCTTTGCCATCTTGGGATAGAGACTTGCGTTTGTAAATGGAGGGCTGGGGGGTGGAAAGAGGAGAACGTTTTCCCGCTTGGGTCCCGGGAACGTGCGGGGAAGGAGGACTGGTGGGAGGAACCTGTGCAGCCTTTGCGAGGGAACGCACGGTTGAGCGTAGCACCCGGGGTTCTAGGGGGAAGTAGCTCCACCAGCAGGTCCTGAGTGCTGGCCCCATACCTTCTCCACCAAGAGGTCTGTCAGAAGTCGGAGATCTAGGCATCGATTACTGCACTTTCTGGATGGAAAGATGAAACAGGTTTTCCAAAGGCTGGCGTTTCCTTATTCTCCACATCCATTCAAGGCAGAAAAGGGCAGGACAGTGAATACAAAGTAGCTCAGCCAGGTTCTGGTTAGCCACAAGGAGTTGGGTTAGTGCACTCGTCTGTTGGAACTGCCAGAGTAGGGAATGCCTTGAATCGTCCTTAAAATGAGACAGCTCAGCTTCTTTCAGGCTTGCTGACCACCAGCCACGTCTTCATCTTTTTTAAGTGATTGGGTTAAAAAAGAAAAGACACAAAGAGAGAAATGGCCTTCTACCTTCCGCGGTCCCCAGGATAATTAGGACATAGTTTATCTTGAAGCAGAATCAGAGTTTCAAGATGAAAATAAAAATCTTTGCACGTTTGCTCTTGGCGCTGAAGAACAGAAAAGGAAAATAGTTTTGTTTGTTTATCTTTTTGTTTCTGCAGAGTTGAACAAAGAGCATCAGGAAACACTTGCAAGTATTTTGTGCCGCTTGCAGTAATATTTGGGTCATTTTTGAAGCTCGAGGAGATTATACAATGAAGAGTTAGGAGAGAGCCAGGAATACGGTGGGGAGAGAGGACTATGTAAGACTCTAAACTTGAGACCTTCCAAACCAGACAGTCTGTTTTCTCTTCACATAGTCTGGAATTGCTAAGCTATGTGAGGTGAAATTACCTTTAATTTTAAGACTGAGATTTTTTTTTTTTTTTAAAATAAAGTTGACTGTTGATTCTGCTGACAACCCTATTAAATTTGTGGTTTCTCTAATCCTATGAGGTTGACATTTATCCCATTATTCCTTTATCAAATGACTGTTGTCTAGAATCTTCCAGGTGCTAAAGCTTGACAGAACCTAGAGTGTATCTGTCATTGGAATAACTCATGGTGTTGTATAAAAATTATTTACCCAACATCTAGCAAATAAAACAGTGGAATTGGATTATCCTTAGTTAAAATAATATTTCATTAATAAGGTTAATTTTCACACCAAATCACAGGAATGGCTCTTAAATAGCTGGCTCTTATAGCACATTTGAAATATATTCTTGCTTATCAAGAAATACAGATGCTACCTGCTTTCTGTGAGGAACCTGTTCTAGAATATATACATGTGGATTCCTAGTGACTGTTCCCAGTAGAAACTAACTTATGTTAAGAAAATTGACATAACTTTGAGTAGTGGTTTTGTTACTTGGTTTTGGTCTTTTGTTTTTGAGATGGGATTTATGTAGCCTGTTCTGGCTTCAAGCTGTGCAGCTGAGAATGGCCTTGAATTCTCACTGTTATTTCAAATCATCCTATGCAGTGACAGAGGAACCATCAACCTCAAGTGGAACAAGTACAGCATGGGAATGTGACGCCTCCAAACCCAGGCTGCAGATGGTCCGTGATGGAAAATGTGAACCCGTCAGGTATTTAAGATCATGGCTATTGAATGTCCGTAGTGCCTCCTTTCTCTCCTAGATAGACAGCTTAGGGAACTTAAGCACCTGGTGATGGCTGTGTACATGCACACTCAGAAATGGTTCCTGAGGTATAATAGGGGCATACAGTCCAGCTAGCACTGGGTTAATACTTGATGTACAGTCTGTGGACATTCTCCATTACTCCAAGCTTCTGCCTGGATCACTCTTGTATCTCTCAGTGGACAGAGTTAGAATGTTTTCTTCTGCTAACCAAGGACAAGCGCGTTCTTCTAAGGCAGGGTTGGAAGGACGGCAGCAGAGAGGACAAAGGAGAATTCTGAACTGCAATCCAGAAAATCGTGCACTGTGAATTTAAAAGCTCAATGGCCTGTGATAGAACTCTCTATGTAGACATATTCATACACTGTTCTGTGCTTTAATAAGTTGGAGTTTGATAAATGTGTTGCTCCATCATAATTCAAAATCAAAAAGTATAGTAGGGCAGGTAATGTCCCCTTGTACTGGCCTCGGGGTCTGGTTCTCTCCAGTGTCCCTCCAAGCCTAGCAGCTCCTTGATATTACCACATCCTGTGATGTTTCCTTTGTGTCTGGAAGTGTCACAAAAGTTCAACATTGTAACTGGAGTCAGAGGGTGTGGTGGAGTAAGGAGGAGGCTTCCACTGCATCCACAGCGAGCGGCTCTGCTCCGGCTTACCAGGGACACTGACTTCCGTGTAGCTTTTGGAATTCTAGAACCTAGACTTCCCATTCAACTCTTCCTCATTTGCTCCATTTCTCCTGTCACCAGTTTCTGTTTTTAATCAAAATTAGCTTTCTTATAGCCGAGTATACATTCAAAGATGCAGGTTCAACCGTTTTTTTCCCACCCAGGTGTTTAGATCAATTCATTGGAAACACGGAGCTGAGATCTGCATACAGTCTTGGTATGAGAATGTTCAGGGACTTTGTCAGGGCTGGCAAATTGTTCTTTTTTGGTGTTTGTAATTGGTGCATGCTTTTACTCTTATTTATTTTGCACATACCCTGTGCATGCATGTGTGCACTCAGGAATCTGTGCCTCTGTGTGTGTGTGTGTGTGTGTGTGTGTGTGTGTGTGTGTGTATGTGTGTCTTTGCAAGTTTGTGTATGGCAAGGCATAGCATGTGGAGGTCAAAGGACAACTTCTGGGAACCAGTGTTTTTTCTTCCACCATGTGGATCCCAAGGATTGAACTTGGGCCTTGATCACATTTACCCCTGAACCACCTCACTGGTGTGCATGTTTAAAGACTGACATTAAAGAATTGGGTGTCACATAAATACTAAAGCAAAGAAGCTTTATTGGGCAGGAGCTACAGTGTATGGCAGGCCAGCCCCTTACTGAGTAAAGTGCTGGCTGTATGTACCAGAAGTCCTCAGAGCGCTGTCAGTATGTGAAGAGGAGCCGCCAATCAATTGGAGTGATAGAAATGTATTCAAGCTTAGAGGGAGATGCTAGTTTTGGGAGGCAAGCAACAGTCTACTGAATAGTAGCTGTATGTCTTTTAAACTAGTACTGAAAAACAAAGACAAAACACCTAGGTCATTCCTCATTTAACTAACTGCAAAATAATTTCCCCCTATCTTTGAGAACATACGATCAGACTAATGAACCATAGTACAAAACACCAACAAAACTGAGAAATCTCATCTCTGCCAGAGGCCGGTCAGCTCCCACCCTATAGAACTAACAGAGAGTCCAGGATGTGACCCTGTGCTCTGTTATCAGGGTGCCACCCGGACTGGTCCTCGGTGAGAATGGCCGTGCCCTGTCAGTCCTGTGGACAGCTTGCTCCCTGCATACCTGTATCTGTCTCTTGAATGGTGTAGCCAGCAGCAGCTCCCAGTTATCTGGGTGTGGCCCAGAGATGATGTCCCAGGCAAGTGGGCATACCCAGTGTTAAGAGTGGTGGCAGGCATGTTCTTCACTAAATCCACCTCTCTGAAATGAATGCTCACTATTTTTAACACCATTCTATCCCCTGAGGCCCTAGCCTTCCCACCTTTACCCTTCTCAGTTACTGACCTGCACAGGTCTCTCACCTAGTGCATCAGCCTCTCTACCAGCATTCAGTACTGGAGCGGGAGAACTCGTGTCGTCGCTGGACTCCGACTGGCACTTAGTGTGTTCCTGAATGTGTGACTGGCTAAAGCCTGTATCGATAGAGTTGACTGGGCTTGTGTGCCCCAGGACCTTTTTAAAGAACCTTTTCTAAACCAGCTAGGCAGAATGTGATGGGTGGAATCAGTCTGGATCACGTGGTAGAAGAGGCTTTGTGCTTCAACAGTGGGGGGGGGGGGGGGTGGAGGGGAGCATGGACAGCTGAGACAAATGAATCTACAGGCATTCCATTTTTAAAATGCAGGAGAGTAAGGTGCATCCAAAGACAGTACCTTCACTATGGCTGTCACTGGTGATGACAGACGTTCTTATGTGTGCTGCCTCTCCTTTGTTTAAGGGAGAAAAGAGATGCAGGCTTTTCGTGGGCTCTGTAGTTTTTTCCTCCCCGGCTCTCTTCCTCCATACAGTCACCAGTTCTGTGGGTGGGTTTTCAGAGCCCACCTCCTGGCTCATTGGCATCTTGACTTATGTACCACTCAATGACCTGATGGAGGAAGGCTTTGAATGTGGATATGCCAGCTCCTAGGGGCTGGGGCTCTGTGTGCAGGAGCATACTGTGCCCAGAGCCATGTGAGGTATACTCAACTCTGCCACCACCATTAGCTGCAAGTGGCATAGTGGGGTCATATTGGCTCCTCGAACAACGGAGAGTTAATTACAGCAAATGCCAGGCCTTTTGAAGGCTATTTATCACCTGGTTACAGGGAAGCACTGGCCTTTAGTGGAACCCTGAAGGAAAGCTGCATGCCAGGTCCTGGTCCCCTTGCAGCTGGACATTGTGAGCCTGGACCTTAACAGCTTGGGATGGTCCCCAGGGAGAAGATCTGTATTTAGGGACACGGTTCAGAGAATAGGGCATACTTAGAGAAGTGAAACTGAAGGAATTGGGGGTACTTTTTTGTTTAGAAAATAGGGCACGTTGTCATAGGGTTTCTTTCCCCGTGGTCAGCAAATCTTAACTCTATGGGTCTACTTACCCATAGCTGGGGGAGCTGGAAAAGAGTTTACTCGGGGCAGTGATGGAAGCCGGTCTTAGATTCTAATTAAACTGTTCTTCAGCCATTTATCAAGAACACACTTAATTCAGAGCATCAGTGGACTGCCGTGTCTCCATGAGATTTTACAGCCAGTCCTCAAAATGGAGGGAGAGTAGCCACGACTCTGGAATATGCCAAGAATTTGAATTTTAATGAGTTCCCCAGAGGATTCACATGGACACTGGAGTTTGAGGAAAGCCTAATGGGTAGGGGGTGGCTAGACCAGCAGTCCCCTGTCTCACCTGCTCCTGAAAATGTTGTACAGAGCTTGGAAACCTGCTTTGGAGTCACCCCCATAGACTTGTCCATACCTGGGGCATTGCCATTTGTCGAGATCGCTGTAACAATTCTAATATAGAGCCAAGACTGACAGCCACTGGCCTCAACTAATGAGCCAATCTCATTAGTTAGATGCTGCTGTATTCAGCAAGAAAATCATGCCATGGTGAGCTAGGCACACCTTTCTCCAGGACCCATCAAAAGCCTTACATACTCTATCCTGTGGATCTTTTTACTAGCTCACTCACCGGTGTGATGGGGTGGGCCATGCTTGCACATGTGCACAAATATAGTGAGCCCAGAGGTGAGCCTTAGGTGAGATTCCTTGGTTTTTATTTAATTTATTTAACTTTTATGTATATGTATTATTGGTATTCAGCTCCCCGGGGCAGCAGGAAGAAGATGTCTAATCCCTCCTGAAACTTGAGCTAGAAGCAGTTGTAAGCCAATAGATGTGCATACTGGGAATCGAACTTGGTCCTCTGCAACTGCTGAGCCAGCTCTCTAGCCCCTACCCTGTTTTGGTTTTGGTTTTGCTTTTGTTTGAAACCGGTTCTCTCGCTGACCTGGAGCCTACTGAAGAGGTTAGGATGGTTAGCCGGTATGCTCATGGATCTTGCTGTCCCTGTCTCCCCAGCTCTGGAATTGTAAGCCATGTTTCCGTGCTTAGCCCTTCTATGTGGATTCTGGAGATCAGACACTGGTCCCCATGCAACTAGCACTTAGCTGCCTGAGCTTCTCCCCAGCACCTCACTCTGGTGTTTAGAGATAGAAGTGTAGCTCAAACATTTGGTCAGGTTGGTTTATATTGATTAGAATGTCCCCTCCTCTACAAGTGGAAATGGACCATTGTCAAATAAACATTTGCTCTTTATATCTTTGAGCTTTAAAACAAAATTTAAGATCAGACCTCCACCACCCCCTTTTCTGTATGTTTCTCTTCCATGTCAGAAAAAAAAGAAAAGAAAAACAAACAAACAAGCAAAAAAAAAAAAAAAAAAAAAAACAAAACAAAAAAAAAAACAGGCTCCTGTAACAACTGTTAAGGCTGGTGTTTGCTGAGTCTCATTTACTCTGCCTAAACTGTGTCTTGACCCCTATGTGCCTTCCTTCTTAAGTTAATCACAAGCATATTCCCTAGCGTGGAACCAGTCCTTTCCCCTCCTCTATCAAGGGCCCTCTGCCCAGATCACAACCTCCTGCCCTTTCTTATAGTACCACCTCTCTCCAGTATCATCAGGTACCATCTTTCTGCTTCCTGTGGGTTTGTTAGACTTGAAATTCTATAAGGACACGTGAGACTGTCGTATCTCTAACCCCGTTTTATTGGATGAAAGAGCATATGCTTTCATGGTGAATTGGAGAGTGATCTCTTTTTTAAATTACTTTGTCCATTAAACTTGCATATCCAAGCATATGTCCTTGCCAAAAAGATAAAGTAAAACACAGCTGTCACTTCAAAAGGAGTAAGAAATAGTTGTTCTGGGGATTAGGAGATGGCTCAGCAGTTAAGAGCACTGACTGCTCTTCCAGTTGACCCAGGTTCAATTCCCAGCACCCACATGGCAGCTCACAACCATCTGCGACTCCAGTTCCAGGGGATCTGACATCCTCCCATGCACACAGGTAAAACCCATGTACATAAAAATAAATCATTAAAGTTATAAGAAAAAAGAAATAGTTGTTCTAGGGATGAATATGAATGACCATAGCCCAGGGACAGCAATTCAAATACCACATTTTAAGTAGTAACAGTTTCATCAAGTTTTATAGTACAAAGAAAACCACACATCAAGACCGTTTTCAGATACACCAACATCATCTATGGCAAACTAGGGCAATCTCTGATATAAGCCTCTGTCCGACACTAGCTGGTGGCATTTTTCAACTTCTAGTTGTTGGTATCTAGGGGTCTGACTATCAATTGTAAAGAGTCTATAGTAAGACACGAAGTCATGGGCCCGCAGCAGTCTAGCCTGGGCATCTGCTCTTGAGACACTGGTAAGAACCTGGTGCTGATGTTCAGAGGACGAGTTTGAAGAGGGGTGAGCATTTGCACACATAAGCTTTCTAAGTCATCATGCCCCCAAGGAGCCCCATGTGTCTTAAGGCGAGCAGTAGGCGAGCTGTGAGGTGGGCAGGAGGGACGTAAGAACCCTGCAAATACTTCTCTTCCTCTCCCAAGCCTGCCCAGTAGCTGGGCTAGGAAGGGAAGGGACCGTCTTAACGTCAGCTCTGAAAATGTTCTATATACATTGCGCTGGAAATTAAATTCTGTGGAAGATACAAAAGCACATTGGACGTTTCTATGAGTTTTGTGACTGGCCTTGGATAACCACAACAGGGTCTTTCGTAGGAGCCCCAAAATGTTGGCACATATACAGATGGCAATGTTGTTATAGGGATAAGAAGTTTGGTGTCCAGACAGCAATTCACAGCACGTCTGCAGCCACCCAGCCAGGCAGCGAGGAGGATAGACATGCCCTAGTACCAGCCCTGGGGGGCGGGGCGGGGGCGGAGTCAGGGGCGGGGGCGGGGAGTTGACTTAAGAAAGCTTCAGGGCCGGCATGGCTGGACTTTCCAGCCTCTGGCTGTGGAGTTCCTCCCTGCAACATCGGTTGTGTGTCAGCGAGGCTCTGCACTGCAGAGAACTCTTTCTCCATCCTTTCCAGGCCCAGTGGAAGCACAAATAAAACCTCTTCAGAAGGCCAGTTCCCACTGAGATTAGATTCTTTAACTATAACTTCCCCACACTACCCCAGAGCCTGATGCCAGGCATGAGGGTGCTTAGGGACCAGAATGCCCAGGAGGTACGTGAGCGGGAGACAGAGTGAGCAGTGCCTGGGTGGCCCCTGTTACCTCAGTAGAGTGAGCGAATCCGTATGGGGGAGGGGTAGCCCAGTCCATCATCTGTGTTCCCTTGCTCACATAGTCCGTGGCTCAGGAGAGTGGGTCATTCAGCACAAAGGCCTCTTTGTTCTGCGCCTAGCTCACTGAGACTCACCCTAGCCTCTTTACTCCCCTGCTACCTACCAGCCTCTCTGTTGCAGGATCTGTCAGCAGGCTACCCGACAAAACTCATGAGGGTGCCTTCTCCAAGTGTCACTGTCTTGAGTTGGAAGAGATTTGGGGCTGCAGGATCTATCACATTGTAACCTGCACCTCTCTGCAGGAGGGAGGAGCAAGGACTCTGCCCCCTTTCTTGTTTTCTTGGACACATTACACTACCGTGCTTATCTCCAGCCACCACACTAGAAGAACATAGAGTAATCTGGAAAGGGTAACAAAGGGTTTGTCAACCTGATTTGCTGGAGTCTGCAATAGGGAGTGGGTGCTTGACCTGGGCCAGCAGGTCATTTTTCAGTGCCAGGGTCCTAAGTGGGAGGACCAGGAGATGAGAAAGAAGATAGGAAGCCAGGGTCAGGGGTCCTTGCACAAGCCATGTCTTATGCCAAACAAGCTTACTAAGAAGTTTAGGGTTCCCTCCCCCTGAACCCCCAGAGCTCCCAGGGACTAAACCACCAACCAAAGAGTACACATGGAGGGACCCATGGCTCCAGCTGCATATGTAGCAGAGGATGGCCTTATCTGGCATCATTGGGAGGGGAGACCCTTGGTTCTGTGAAGGCTCGATGCCCCAACATAGGGGAATGCTAGGGTAGTGAGGCAGGAGTGGGTGTGTGGGTGAAGGAGCACCCTCATAGAAACAGGGGGATGGGGGAATTGGGTGGGGGTTTGTGGAGGAGGAAAAAAAGAAGAAGTACAGGGTCTTACATACTATACCAACAAAAAATGGGACAGAGTCAGCAGGAAGCTAGTCAGTGTTGTACAAGGAGGACACAGGATACATCAGGGATGTCAGGGACTGAGCACACAGCAGTCTGGGGACTGATAACCACAGCTCCTAAGGGTGGGAAGAGTTAGGGTCTCAAGATCCCGCAGTCTCAGCTTCCTCAAGGCCTTGGCTCCAGGCCCTTTCTAGCTCTGCTAAGCATGTTCCTGGTTTAGAGAGGAAACTTCGGTCTCTCTCCATACATCAGGGCCTCAGGGAAAGCCTTGGGCAGATCCAGCCCTCAACACTAGTCCTTTGTTGGCAGAGTTTCATTTCGTGTAGACTCTGGTTGGATGAAGGCTTCATGTGTGTCAGAGGTGGGATGTGGAGGCTGATCCAGAGAGCTAGCGTCCCGAGAGTCAGCGGAGTCAGACAGAGGCTGGGCTTAGAGGGAAGTCTAGGATTCCACTTTGCACTGAGCCACCCCAGGGAAGAGGAGAGAGAATGAGACTTTCAGAAGACTGGGGCAGCCTACCCCAGGCCATTGAGGGATCTGGCTTGTATTCCAACAGACACTCAGTTAAATCTACATTCCAGAAGAGGCAAACAGCTTTTTTTGCTTTAGACATGTCCCCTGCAACATTTAAGACATGTCTAAAATGTATATGTTGTTTCCTAGAAACTTAATATGGTGTGTTACATTTCTATTATTTACTCTGGCGACCTTGTAGGGCTGTGCCAGAAGCATTAGGCCCAATATATAAGCACAGAAAAAAAAATAGAGATTGTATTTGTTGCAGTAGATCCTGTAGATGTATTTTTGTGTGAAATTTAAACTTAACTAGACTCTTATATTTCTGTATAATTTGGTACCCATGCTTGGAGACCCCAGAAGACATGCTGGGCATCACTCATGGGTGCCTGAGTGTGCCTACAAGACGCCCTAGAAAGATGCAGGCGGTGTGGGAGGTGGCAAGCTCCCTGGCATAGCTGTATTCAAACAGGATGTCAGAGAACCACTCCCAGGTGCTGTAGAGGGAACTGGGCTGCAGATGCCCGGTCCCAGGGAAGCTCTTGAATACAGCATCAGGAAAGAAGGAGGGTTATTATTTTCTGGGTCTTGGCTGAGCTCTGACTAGGCAGGGATGGGGAAGCTATCGCTAAAATCACCCACTGTTAACAGCATCAGGCTGGAGACCAGTTCCCTTGTCTACACTGATGGCTGAACACAGTCAGCTGGTGGAAAGCAGCCCAGTTTGGTCTCTTAACATGGCCTCATCTTGCTCCAAGAAGTGCCACTTGACTGAGATGTGCCTGTCTGTCTCTCTGTCGTGCTGAGGATTGACAGTGACTCCCTGGTCCCTTGTGCGCCCTTGCAGCAGAGAGTGAGGACCAACAGATGTGACATACCTCACTCCCAGGTGATAATTCAAAGCACCCACCCTCACTGGTCCTTGAAGGCAAATGACCTTGGGCTATAGAAACAAGGTGTTATTTTTCTTAGATTCTCTGTGCGTGGATACACCTGGTCCCCAAGTCAGCATTTTAATCACAATGTCTCATGCTTGCATCAGCATGCTGTCCAGTGCTGCAGGAATTGCCCTCTACCCTTTGGCATGCCTGCTGGACCCATTCTTCCAGGCCTTTCCATGAGCTTCTTGTGACCTTGACCCGAGAGATAGGACTCAGAAGGCAGATCTATGGCAGCAAAGTCTCAGGGATTCCGGGATGAAATTTGTCCTTGTTATTCCCATCCACTGGGTGTTGGAAGTTGATTTAATTATAAGATGAGCCTTTCAGTAGTATTCATTTAGTACGAATGCTAAATTAACTGTCAAGTCCAAATACCCACTGTAGCAAAGTAGAAGTGTTCACATTGATAGTGGCTCTCTTAATTGAAATCACAGCTTGTGTCACTGTACTGCTTTTTATTGCTCGAAGTGGCAGAGGCATCTTCTTTGTGTTTTCCAGGAAGGATCATCGAATGGCCCCTGTCTGACAACATGCACCACCAGTGGCTCCTGCTGGCTGCATGCTTTTGGGTGATTTTCATGTTCATGGTGGCCAGCAAGTTCATCACGTTGACCTTTAAAGACCCGGATGGTAGGTATGCTTCATGGCAGAGTGGATTTATGGCTAATGGAGTCCTTCTCCCAACTCTGTTCCCAGGCACCAAGCATAGAGGGTAGCTGTCCTGACCAAAGTGGCTTCCAAAGTCTTCATGTGACAGAAAGCAAGGGGAGGTGGGAAGGCAAATGGCTAGGGTGAGTTCCTCCTGATGAGGTACTTTCTTCATGCCTGAAGCCACTGGGTCACTAGTGAGGTAAAGACACTTCCTTCCTGGAGCACTTCTGAGGACCTGGTAGCAAGGAGTGCCACAGGCTCAGTCAGCCCCAAGTCCCAAGACTCACAGCCGTGGTTGCTTGGCTGGCAGCTGTCTCACACTGTGTGACTGATGGTCATCTTCAGCATAGCAGAAGGAGAGTTGTTTAAATGTGAACGGTGAAGCTCTGTTGTAGATTGCATGTCTCCTATTAGACCAAGACTTTCAGAGGAGGTGGATGAAGAGTGCTAGATTTGGTCTCCGCCAGCAGATTCTGCTATGTGTTCTTGTCATCCCTTAGCCTAAGCTTCAATGTTCCCTTGCAAAATGGATGCCCTCCCTGCTCTGACATTGCCGGCTGATTCTTTACTCCTCCCTCTGAGGCCATCATCAGGAGCTGAGGAGAGGCAGGTGCACTTCGTGGGGACGGCTCATTAGTGGTGTAGATTGGCTAGAGAAGCGGTTCCTAGGGGGCTGGAGCATGGAGCCTCGTGCATCCTTCCGTGGTTCCTGGCTCATTAGAGGCATCTCTGCCAGCAGTGGTTCCCACTTCTAGTGGCTGTAGCAGTCTGTAACATAGTAGTTTGAGCAGTGGGCTATGGGCTCCTTTATACCCTCAGGAACTCCTGATGTGTTCCTAGCTACTCTGAGAGCACCCTACACACCCCCTCTCCATCTCTTCTGTCCCACTCTTCCTGTGGAGAAGCAAAACTGTAAGCAGACATGCAGGGGGAATAGGGAAACCTGATGTTAGCCCAGGCTGTGGTCCTCAGCATGATTTGCACTAAGGGATGATTACAGACACTCAACATAGGGCACCACCAGGCTGCCATTACAAATCTCATCATCTTCCTGAAGTCCAGCTAATGGGGTCTGCACAGCCTGGTGAAGGGGTGTTATGCTTGCTGTATTGGATGTCCAGGGCTATCACGGGGTGTTTAGAACCAGGGGCTCCAGGGTTAGAAGAGTTGAGTTTTAGGTCTTGGAGCAAGGTTGCGGTTTGAGCATCGATCTCAGTGTCGCCATCGGGAGACTACAGCAGTTTTAGTACAGTCGGTATTGGTGACCTCTTACAAGGACAAGTGTCACCTGCCAGGCTTTGTTACCCTCTGCTAAGGACAGATGAAATTCATATTTCTGAGATGGGCACCAGTCCCAAATGCGGAACAGCTGAAAAGCCGAGAGAACATGCTGCTGAGACTAGCACGTGACTTACCACCCTGACCTTATCTCTTAGAGAGGAAGGCCCGGAAGGGTGAGTCACATGATTAAGTCGTTTGTAGTTTAGTTTGTTTTAAAAACCAGGACAATGTGTGCTATACATCAGTGAGATGTCTGCCAGTCATAGTTAAATAATTTAAGCCTGGCAACACACACCTTCTACCTTAGCTACTTGGGAAGCTCATGCTGGGGATCGATTGAGCCTCTGAGACCAGATAGACCACCAGTGAGGCTCATTGTCAAAAAAGAAAATGCACACACACCAACAATGAAGGGAAAATAAGAATTAAAAATACACCCTTACCTTTTAATATTCTGATAGGAGCTCTTAAGGAATACCTTCCCAGTGGCCTCTGGGAAAGGCAGGGTCACTGTGCTGGACATGGATGGTCAAGCCTTGGCCGGTTCCATGCTGGCTGCTCTCAAGAATGGCAAAAACCTTAAGAGACATGAAAGGTAAAAAGCCAAGAAGAAAACTGATGACCTTCACTTAGAGGTCAGAGACAATTTGTAGGAGGTGGTTCTCTTCTTCCGCAGTTTGAGTCCCAGTGTAGGCTCAGCTCATCAGGCTTGGCAGCAGGCGTCTTTCCCCACCAAGCCACAGTGCTGACCTGCCCTTGAACATTTTAACCAAGACAAAACTCTTTAACCCAGCTCACCAAATAGTTCTGCCTTTCGGTTAGTGATAGGAGGCAGTTCCTCTACACGCTGACATTTGGGGTAGCCAAACAGACTGCTCCAGGGTGACCTCAGAGCCAGGTAGTGTTAGCTCTGTTTACCCAACATGAAGTTCAGAGGAGGATGCTGTCACCCCAGAGCATGCTGTAAAGGAAGACGTCACATGGATACTTTGCTCTCACCTGGCTTAAATTATGAGTTCCCTGTCACGATTCAGTCCAGCAGTCAGAGAACCTGTCATTGTCCTTAAAGTATCGGTCAAATCACAAAAACTGTCATCCACTGGCTTCATTCTTCGTTTTTGATTCTGAATGAACTTGTACGTAAAATATCTTGCCAGTCTGAGTGATTAGGAGGGAAGGAATAATCTGAGAGTTAAGTACACCGTGCACACCTAAAGCATCAAAAAGGGTCCTAGACTAGGGGCGCTGCAGGCTTCTCTTCCCTTCTTCCCTCTGGGGACCCTGTCAGAGGAGACCTTTCAGCCACTGGCAGGCTGGGAAACATCAGAGGTCTGTGAATTCACAGCTATGTTCTCTCATGCTGACATTTATTTTACATGCATCTAAACTGTCTTGGCTTTTGAACCAAAGGCCCCTGCAGGTATCATTGCGAGGAGGGAACATATAGCCCAGTGGTCCTCAGAGGGAAGCTCCATTTCTTATTGGATGATCCTTGGTCTTGATGTTTTGGAAGCAGGGTAACACAGCTGCCTTTGGGTCATTCTTTCTTGCTGGCTCCTTTCTTTTGGAGCTGGATCCCAGGTGTGGAATCCCAGACACATTGTATATCTGTTTTCTTCATGTCTACCTGTCTGTCATAATTTTCTTAGCCACCTGAGCTGAACCAAGAGCTCATCTGTCCTGACCTACTGCTAATCCATGCTTGCTGCTTTTGCTGCTCAGCAGTAAAGCCACACTGATGCATTTGTGCAATGAGCTATCCTTAGCAAATTTCCTCTCCTGTTGAGCGGGAATCTGGTTTTGGTAACTCGATTGTATCAAAGAAAATAAATCCAACCCAGTGATGTGTCAAGATTTGAAATACTAAACAACCCTTGAGGGGGTCTTAGATATTTGGATACATCGTTTTCTTTTATCTGTTGGACTTTCTATTTCAGCCCATCTTTGGGCTGATTGAAGCCCCTAAGCTTCTAAGTGACCAAAGGCCAGAATACATGACTTTGGATGTCCTCACACTGCCTGTAGCATGGGCTTGTGGCTGAGCTAGTGCTAGGCCAGGGTGCAGCATCATTAAATTGCTATGTCAGGCAGTGAGGAGAAGGTTGGGACCACTTTTAGAAAGGCAAAGCCAATTGGCTCTCCATTCACAATTGTTAAGTACAGACCCATAAACAGCCATCATGGTGACTGTTGGCAGACATAATCTTAGCCATGAAGATGCCCAGCCATGCCTCAGGATCTTCAGAAGCTGGAGACGTGCTTCTGAGGGGCTGAGTGGTGGGAGGGACCGACATATGACCACAGCAGGGGTGCTGGCAGCTGCTGAAGAGAACTCCCCACCAGCTAAGCTACAGAAAGCACAAACTAGGCCATGCTGTGCTTCCTCTTTGTCTGGCAAGTCGGTTATTCAGCATGCAGAACACATCTCTCTCTGCACCGAACAAGGAAACACAGGTTCCACAAATCCATTTAGCGTGTCAGCGCCAAAGGTGACGGGTTGAGTCAGTGGAAATTGGACCAGTCAGCATAGGTGTCAGGGCTCCTGCAGTACAGCCAGAAGCCATGGGCAGGGGATCTACCTGCCTTCTTCCCCCAAGCATAGGAGACTTTACTATTTGGCAAGTTCGGAACAGCGCGTGCTTGTAGCTCTAAGCAGGTTTGTACCTCCACTCAAATGCAGACTGAGAGAAAGATGGCTGTGGGGTTTCTGAGGCTGTACAGCAGGGACTGTAGGAAAGCCCACTAACTGAGGTGTGGAGTAGAGTAACTCACTGTGCAGGCAAGAACCAAACCAGAGGCAGCTGTTCAGTAACGTGACTGGCTGAGCCAGGAAGGCACTGCAGTTAATAGGACCAGCCACCCAGGGTCAATTCCTAACACCCATACCTTAACTCACAACCTTCTGTCACACAAGTTCTTCTGACCTTGTGGGTACCAGGCACAGATGTACACAGATACATGCGTAGGCAAAATATCCATACACACAAAGTAAAATCAAATAAAGATTAAAATAATAAAATAAATTTAAAAGAATAGCTAGACTAGGGTGACCTGGGGCCAGAGTAAAGTAGGGACCATGTAGGTATCTCCAAACCGAGAGGGGGAAGTTTTTCTAAAATGAAATAATACTTTTACATATTTTTAAAGGTTTATGTATTTATATGAGTACACTGTCGCTGTCTAGAGACGCACCAGAAGAGGGCATCGGATCCCATTTCAGATGGTTGTGAGCCACCATGTGGTTGCTGGGCATTGAACTCAAGACCTCTAGAAGAGCAGTCAGTGCTCTTAACTTCTAAGCCACCTCTCCAGCCCCGACTTTATATGTTTTTCTGTGCTTTTATTGTATATTTGTGCTTCTGTGAGATGTCAAAACTTTTTTAAGTCCATGTTTATTTTCAGAAAGTGATAGATTATGTCCAGATTTGTACTTATGTAGTTCTTAGAAAATCTGTTCAAGATTTGCTTGACTGAATGGCTTCAAATCGCCCTACCTTAATTAGGGTTTCACTGCTGTAAATGGACACAATGACCAAGGGAAATCTTATGAAAGACCTCACTTAATTGGGGCTGGCTTACAGGTTCAGAGGTTCAGTCCATTATCATCAAGGCAGGAACATGGCAGCATCCAGGCAGGCATGGTACAGGAGGAGCTGAGAGTTCGATATCTTCATCTGAAGGCTGCTAGCAGAATACTGACTTCTAGGCAGCTAGGATGAGGGTCTAAAGCCCACACCCACAGTGACATACCTACTCCAACAGGCCCACTCCGTGGGCCGAGCAAATACAAACCATCATACACCCCCTGGTCTGACTTACAGTTACATGATTTCTGGTGTGAACGCAGGAATTCTAACCTGACTGCTGGAGTTTTGTTTTTGTTCTTTAGTTTGTAAGTTAATTTTTCTGTCTAGAGGTCACTGAGGAATGACATGCAGTTGTAAAAAACTTCACAGAGGGGCGGGAGTGCTGGCTCAGTGAGTCCTCTACAAGAGGTCCCAGAATTGATTCCCAGCACCCACACTGACAACGCACAAGCATCTGTAACTCCAGTTCCAGGGCGCTGGATGCCCTCTTCTGATCCTGAGGCACCAGGAACACATACGGTACACGGGCATACATTTAAGCAGAATAATTTTTTAAAAAAAGAAAATAAATATCAGAGGTCAGGGAGATCTGTGTTCTGTTGACCCTCTGGCCCACATGGTGACTGCTCATAGACCTGACTGCAGTGTCACTATTGGGATATGGTACAGGCACAAAACACCTCTGTCACTGTGAGGGTGTGTCACATCATCCTTGGCCACTATTGTTTTTTGGTGCTAGTTTAGATTTTTTTGAAATCTAAATCCAAGTTTCATTACATAGCCCAGGTTGACTCCAAACTCCATTCCTCCTAGCTTAGGCTCTGAAGTGCAGAGATTATGTCAGTATATGCCACTATGCCTGTACACCCACCCCCTCCTTAGCCTCAGCTCCTGCGCCCCTTATACAATTGTATCATTTCAGAAACACCTTGTAGTGTGGGACCTGTTTGACTTCTCACTCACAACTCCATTGAGCTTTAGCCCAGCATGGTCACAGTGTTAGCAGTGACTCTTTGCTTTCTATTGCTCAGTTGTATCTTGCTGTATAGATATAACTCTTTGTTACCTACCCACCAGTTGAAGGGTACCTGGGCTGTTTCCAGTTTGAGGTTACCACATGTGAAGCTGCTGTGAACGTTTGTATATGAGCTTTTGTTTCAACATAAATAAATGTTCATTTCTCTGGATTAAATGCTGGGAACACAATTGCTGGGTCTTTTTTACCATATTGCCTTTCTTTTTCTTTTTCTTTTCTTTTTTTTTCTTTTTTTTATCCTTTCAAGAAAATTAGCAAACCCTTTTGTATGGTGGATTCATTATACTGCAACATTGTATACATGTGCAGCTTTCTCCACATACCAGCCTTTGGTCGCCGTTCTTCCTTACACATTCTGATGGGTCTCTGCTACTACCTTCCTGTCATTTTGATTTGTTTGCCCCCACATGTCTCACTCCTGTGTGCACTGGCGTGTTTGGTTCTTTTTTTTTTTTAAAGATTTATTTATTATTATATTTAAGTACACTGTAGCTGTCTTTAGACACACTAGAAGAGGGCATCAGACACACCAGAAGAGGGCATCAGATCTCATTATGGATGGTTGTAAGCTACCATGTGGTTTTGGGGATTTGAACTCAGGACCTTTGGAAGAGCAGTCAGTGCTCTTAACCACTGAGCCATCTCTCTAGCCCCGGCTTGTTTGGTTCTTAAGTGTCTCATCTGTTAACTTCTTTGTGTCTTCTAGATACAAGTTCTCTGTTGAGGATGAGGCTTGTAAATGCTTTTTCCCAGTCCCACGGCGTATCTTTTCCTCCTCTTCAGATAGGCCTTTGCAAAGCCCAGGTTCTTACAAAGACTGAACTTCAAGTTGGGTTGCCTTTGCTAGAAGCCAGTGGGACACAGCTGGGTGGGTGCAGTGTCTCCTGGGGTGGCATTCTGTCCCACTGATTTCTGTGCCCTGCCCTCTGTGAGGATGTATGTCAATCTGTCCTCCAGGGTATAGTGCCAAACAGGAGTTTGTGTTCCTGACGACTATGCCGGAAGCAGAGAAGCTAAGAGGAGAGAAGCACTTTCCTGAAGTCACGAAGGTGAGCACAGGGTTGTCCCAATGACAGGGATACTGCTTTCCTTCTGGAACACTACACAGGGGCCCTATCACGTGGGAGTGGCTTCTCCCTGTGGCTCTCACAGGTTCCCACCTATGTCATTGCAGCTTCATTTATGGTATAGGTTGAGAATCCCAAATCTGAAAATCTAATGTATGAGAGTGCACAATCAGAAATTGTTTGAGCACCAACATGGTACCGCAGCAGAAATTCCCACACTGCAAAGCTTTGTCGTGTGCATCAAATTGTTTAAAATATTCTATATGGCTAGAGCTATCACTTATTGCTATAGCTGCTGCCTAACATGTACAAGGTCCAGGGTTCAATTTCCAGTTATTCCCTAAAGTTGTATACAATTACTACAGTGTGTATATTAAACATAAATGAATTTCAGGTTTGGACTTGTGGCCCTAAAATATCTCACTTTGTAGATGGAAATATTCCAAAGTCCAAAAAAAAAAAAAATGTTCTAAATCCAATGCATTTCTGTCCCCAAGCATTTCGGACAAGGGACAGCAAGGGTTATTCAAGTTGGAGTTCCTTTGTTTCCTGTTTCTGGTTTTCTGTTTCTGTTCATTGTTATAGCTTGGGTTTGGTGAGGCATTTATGCTACATCCCTCACCACGAGTTCTTAGTAGGTGTCGGTTGTGCAGAATCCCTTCCTGACAGATGAAGTTTTAGCTTCACCGGGGGATGGAGAGTATGGAACAGGGTCAAGAAGAAACTAGGAATGTGAAAAGATTTCTGACCCAGAGTGGAATTCTGGGGTCAGAGGGGACATGGGACCAGACTCCAAATTCTATGGATAAGAAAGCTGAATCCAAGGCAAGGGAGAGGCCCCCAGGTGGCACAGCAGATAACAGGGCCCAGCCCAACTGTGAGCTTTCCTGGAGTTCCGATGTCTGGTTCTGACTCCGTGTATTCCTCTGCAGGGCCACTTCATGTAACTCTCCTTGCCCGTTGTCCAAGTCCTTCCCCTTGCCAGTTCTCATGCTGGATCTGGAAGGTGCAGATCACAGTGTGACTGGAAAGGATGAAGTGGCCTCCACTAATGATGTCTGTCAGTTCTGGACTAGACTGGGGCAAAGGGCAGGTGCTGCCTGGTTTATCCTATGAAAATGGCAAATTAGAACCCAAGTAAGAACAGAAGCATCCCAGTCAGAGGCACAGGCACCGTCGTGGCTTCTTAGCAAGACATTCACATAGGAAAGGTCAGGTCTGCAAAACTCTTTTGAGATAACTCAGGGGGGCAGGGCTTTAATAAAAAATATTTAAAAGCATGAATAGAGAATACCACAAGGGCAGGTGAGCTATTTGCAAAGCAGTTCCAGATGAGGGCCCCCACTGAAAAGATACTGCATCAGGGAAAATAGATCTTACCCTGTAGTGGCCCTTTACAAATTCAAAATGCCTCTTACAGAACACACACACACACACACACACACACACACACACACACACACACAGACTCCAACACACATAATGGTCAGTAAGGGTTTCTAAACATTAATCTATATCTTACTGGTACATCTCCTCCTACCCATCCCTCTCAGCTCTTCCTCTTCAACGCCCCCCCC
>JADRCD010199184.1:0-13317 GCA_019843815.1 Montemys delectorum | reverse complement strand
ACGCACACACGAGATGTCCTTTCTCATCTAAACATGTTTCCTCTTCAATCTTCCTTACTAAAGGTACCTCATCTGTAACTTCCTGCATCTCTTTAAAAAACTACTTATGTGCATGGGTAAAGAGGAAAACTTAAATGCAAGGTAAAGAAGACAAAACAATCATGAACTTGTGAGCCTTTGTGACCTAAAAAGAAGTTTTAAGGTACAACACTATAACAAACTAAATTGGGGTGTCATAGTTACTAGAAAACAAATGTAGATTCCTGTTGGCTATCAAAACTGTCAGTCCCTGGGATATTTAACTGTCAAGCTCCGTGAATACGGTTGTTATCCTTCCCCTACTGAGGCGCCATTGGGTGGATGTGTTTGGATGGAGTTGGTAGTCTTGTAAGCTGATCCAGTAAGGGATGCACATAAAAATAGGCTTACTCTAGGCATGTTTCAAGATAAGCCTCGGCTGATTCTTATTTCTTCCATTAAACATTCAATACTATATAAGTTGTCTGGAAGTAAACTTGTATCTGACTTGGTCAGGGTTTGTTGTTGTTGTTGTTGTTGTTGTTGTTGTTGTTAGCTGGGATTGGGATCTCAGGTAACCCGGGCTAGCTTCCAACTTGTGTAGCTGAGGATGACCTTTAACTTCTCATTTTGTTTTTTGTTTTTTATTTTTTCAAGACAGGGTTTCTTTGTGTAGCCCTAGCTGTTCAGTAGATCAGCCTGGCCTTGAGCTCATAGAATTCCACCTGCTTCTGCCAAGTGTTGGAATTACAGGCCTATGTCACCACACCCAGGCTATGTGGTACTAGGGACCAAGCCCAGCTTCTATCAACTATATCCCAAGTTCATTGGTGTCTGTCTGTCTGTCTCTATCTCTCTGTGTGTCTGTTTGTTTCTGTGTCTGTGTGTTTCTCTGTCTCGTGTGTGCCTATGTGTGTTCATGTGTGGTGTGCATGCACATGCAACCGTGGAGGCCAGAGGTTGATGTCAGATATTTTCTTCATGGAAATGAGAAGATGTCGGATCCCCTAGGTCTGGAGTTCCAGAGGATTGTGAGCCAGCATGTGGGAACCGGGACTTAAATTCAGGACAAGCAGTGCTCTTACACACAGGCCTTCTCTCCAGCCCAGGTGTTTGTCTGTCACTGTGCACAGGCTTCTTAGTTTTATGAAGTCCCACTTGTCATCTTTGGAGGTGGAGTCCTTTTCTCTACCTCCATCATGTAGGACAGTGTTTTATTTTATTCTGGCAGTTTCAGTGCTTCAGGGTTAGGGTTCGAGCCAGTTGGAGTTAGTTTTTGTGCAGTGTGATGGTTACCTGTCTAGTTTCACCTCCTGTGAACAGCCTGTTCTCCCACCTCCGTGACGATGCCTTCTTTTCTCCGCGTGTGTCTTTGGTCTCATGGGTGACATTAAGTAGCCGATGTTATACCTGCTCATGCTTAGGTCTTCAGTTCTGTTCCGTTGGTGTATACATGTCTGCTTTGGGTCAGAGCCATGTTGGTTTTATTCCTGTGGCCCGGTACTGTATCTTAAGATCTAGAGGTACCCCCCCCCCCCCAGCACTGTTCTGTTTTGTTCAGGATTGTTTTGGCTGTCTGAGATCTTCTGAGGTTGCACATGAATTTTAGGATAGTTTTTTTTTTTCATTTATGTAAAGAGTGAGATGGGAATTTTGATTGGGATCGCATTGAATGTGTACACTGTCATTTCACAATGTTGATTCCCAATCCACAAGCATGGGATGTCCCTCCATTTTCTAGTGTCTTTATACCTTCAGAGGTTTAAAGTTTCCAATGTTGAAGTCCTGCGTTCCTTGGTTAGGTTTATTTCTAGATACTTTATTTTCTTTGAATCTGTTGCGAATGGGAATGTGTCCACGATCTCCTTCTCTGTATATTTTTTGTTGGTGTATAGAAAAGCCAATGATTTGCACAAGTTGATTCTGTATCCTGCCACATTCCTGAATTCATTTGTTGTTTCTAGAAGTTTTCTGGTAGACTTTTGGGATCCTGCAGACAGGAATGGGTTGATGACCTTCTGCCTTGTTCCTCCAGCTAGTGCTTACAATGCAGAGCTGAAAAGGAATGGGATAGTGGGTGTCTGTCCTGTCCTCACTTCCATGGGCAACAGCAGTTCTCAATCTGTGGGTTGCAACCGCAATATCAGATACTTACATTATGACTTATAACAGTAGCAACATTGCAGTTGTGAAGTAGCATCAAGAAAAGTTTATGGCTGGGATCAGTGCAGCTTGAAGGAGCTGTAGTAAAGGGCTGCAGCATTAGGAAGGTTGAGAGCCGCTGACTGAGGACGCACTTGGCTGTGGGTCTCTTGTATGTAGCTTTTATTGTGTTGTGGCATGGTCCCACTACATTTCTAGGACTTATCATCAAAGTATGCTGGATTTTATAAAAGGCTTTTTCTGCTTCTTTTGAGATAATTGTGTGATTCTTGTCTTTAGGCCATTAATGTAGTTTATTGCATTTATTGACATGTATATGTTGAACCATCCCTGTATTTCAAGGATAAAGCCAACTTGATCATGGTGTATAATTTTTTTGATGTTTGTCTGTATTCTGTTTGGAAGTATTTTGTTGTGTATTTTTGAGTCTTTGTTCATCAAGGATATGGGCCTATAGTTTTCTTTGCTGTGTCTACCCCTAGTGTAGGTATTAGATTGATACAGCAGGAGTCTGAGAATGCGCCTTCTGTTTCTACTTCTATTCTTAATAGTTTAAATAGCTACAGCTAGTCTTCCTGGTAGAATTCTGCTGTGAATCCATCTGGCCCTGAATGCTTTTTCTTTTTTAGCAGGAAGGTTTTTTAATTACTATTTCAATCCCTCATTTGTTGTGGGTCTGTTTAGGTTGTTGACTTCTTGGTTTCCTTTTGGTGGTTTGAGTCTAGAAATCCATTTCTGTTACATTTTACTGCTTAATTGGAATACAAGCTTTATTTATTTGTTTGCTTATTTAGCTATTTGAGAAAGGGTTTCTCTGTGTAGCCCTGGCTGTCCTTGAACTCACTCTATAGACCAGGCTGGCGAGCACTCACAGAGAGCTGCCTCCCTCTGCCTCCTGAGTGCTGGTACTAAGGTGTGTGTCACCATGAGCAGCCTGAGTGCAAGTTTAAAAACAATCCTGGGTAGTATTCTGAATTTCTGTGATGTCTATTGTAATGTTTCTCTGTTAGTTTCTGACTCTGTTAATTTGAGTTCTCTGTTTCTTTTCATTTAATTGGGCCAAGGGTCTGTAGAATTTGTTTATCTTCCCAAAGAAAAGATTCTTTGGACTGTTTTCTTTGTTTCTGGTGTTTCTGGTTTTGTTTTGTTTTTTTATTTCTACTTGATTATTTCTTGCCATCAACTGAGTTTGTATTTGTTCTTTTTTTCCTAGCTTTTTGAATTGCAACATTAAGCCTTTATTTGTGCTCTTTCTGATTTTTTTTTTCCTTATGGGTATGGGGTGGGAATGGAGACAGTGTTTCTCTCTGTAGTCTTGGCTGGTCTGGAACTCCCTCTGTATACAGGTCTGCCTCTAACTCAGAGATCCATCTGATGCTGGGATTAAAGACATGCACTACCGCCACCTAGCTGTAAAGTATTTCTTAAACCACTATGTTTTAGGAATACTTTGTTCTTTATTAAGCTAGCTGGTAAACCTCTATAGAGTTCTTTGCTCCCAACAAAACCTGATAGTGGTGATGAGTGAGTACACAGTGGGAGATACTAAGGTATGTGAGCACATGCTTGCGTGGACACACACAGAAAATGTGAGCACATGCTTGCATGGACACACACAGAGAACACAGTACATTTTTAAAAGTCTTACATTATTTAAAGAATTAAAACACATAACGATCTCATAATATAGTCTAACAATTCAGCTTATGTTACTTATTAAATGTTGATGTGTTTGAGATTGTAAGACATGGTTTCCCTATGTAATTCAAGCTGCCCTCAATCTGTGACCTACTCCAAGCCTCCCTGAATACTCAGGCGAGTGCACACGCCTCAATGTCTGGCCTATATTATCTTTTGTTTCATTTTGGTGTTAAGTGTTTTTGAAACAAGGTCTTAGGTAGCTTCCAGCTTAGCTTCCGAAGGCTGGCTTTGAGCTGGCCTTGCTGCATCTGCTGGGGTGGGACTGTAGTGTGAGTCACCTGGCTTAGCTTTTAAAAGAACAAATTAATGCTAGAACCATGTTGCCAACAATAAAATATATCTTTCTCTCTCTAAAGAAATCGCTTTAAAGAGTTTGAACATTATGGCAGGTACCTTTCTCTTTTACTCATTTATTTTGCCTATTAATAGCTTTTCTTCTATAAAATGATCTTGACAGAAAACAACAGGAATGGAGAGGTCCTGTCTACTTCATATTAATTGGTAATTATATCAGAATGAGCCTGTGCCATAGGTCTCAGGACATTGTGGGTTTCAGCTTCAGCTCATTCTGAGATGTGTGTGTGTGTGTGGGGGGCATTTATGCATGCATTCCATAGTGTATGTGTTGTGTATGTACATGCTTGTGTGAGTGTGGTGTCTGTGTGTGGTATGTGTGGTATCTCGTGCGTGTGTGCATGCATGTGTGAGTGTGGTGTCTGTGTATGTGTATGCATGTGTGGGTGTAGTGGCTATTCCTGGTTGTCAGCTTGTCTGTATCTGGAATGAACTACAACTCAGAATTGGAAGGCTCACCTGTGATCCTGATCTTGAGGCTGGGAAATACAAGTTTCTGATCTGGATCTTGGCATGGAGATCTTGAGGCACAGTGGCTATGAATCTCAGGAGACTAAGGCAAGGAGATCTCTGAGTTCAAGGTCATCTGGGACAAAGCAAGTCTCAGATCCAGGCATGGTGGTACACACTTTTAATCTGGGCCACCCCTTCTGCTGGAGACCTACCTAAGGATATTGGAAGAAGGAAGATTCTCTCTTGTTTGCCTGCTTATCTTGTGGGCAGTAGGTCATCAACAAATTCCCTTACTATGTAGAGACTACCATAAGTTCTGTGACTCTCGAGAACCCTGGCTAATACAGTGGGTATGTATGTAGTGTATATGTATGTAAATATATAGTCTGTATTCTTTTTCAGTACTGTTGCTTTTTAAGAAAGGTTTCCTTTTTTTTATACTTGTAGTTGGTGAGTGCTCTGTCGAGTTTTTAACCATCCTCTGATTTCCTTGTATCAGATAATGTGTACCTGTGGAATTTCTTTCTTGAGAAATGGGCAGCTAAGTGAGGCAGGTGGAAGTTCATGGCAACTTATTGTCCTATGTTAGTTCTGACTTCCTTGAGGGCTGGCTGTTGTTAGTCTTGTCCCAGATATCTTTACACCTGTTCCTCTTTCTAGAAGAGAACATCTTAACAGCTGGTGGGCCTGAAGGGAAAAGGTTGCAGCGTACTTAAGAACAGAGACCAGTCATTGCCTTAGAGCAAGAGGGCAATGTGTATGTCTGCAGAGGGTGCAGTAGCCTCTGTAGTGTGCTAGCTTACTGTCACTCCCGTGCTTCTCTCACACGCTGGAC
The DNA here is from genome assembly GCA_019843815.1 of Montemys delectorum. Lineage (NCBI taxonomy): Eukaryota > Metazoa > Chordata > Mammalia > Rodentia > Muridae > Montemys > Montemys delectorum. The sequence goes on along the minus strand of JADRCD010199184.1, from coordinate 7,793 downwards.
TTCACAGCCATGTTTTTCACAACAGGGTTTCTTGTATCCCAGTGTGGCCATGAGCTTCCTGTGTAGCTGAAGATCATCCATTTGTCTATCTGTGTGGCGTGTTTATGTTTGGTGGCAAGTGCTTTTATCCACGGAACCATATCATTGCATCTGAACCTCCTGCCCGTGTAGGATTAAATGGCTGATCTGCCATGCCTGGTTGATGCCGGAATACAGATCATATGCTGAGTCTTATGTATGCTAGGCAAGCACTGTACCAATTAATCTATATCTCCAGCATTCAATTTATCCTTATACCAAATGAGCTTTCTATACGTTTATCTTTGGTTAAAGACATGCCAAATTGGCTGGGCATGGTAGCAAATGAACACACCCCAGCACTTGGAAAGCAAAGGCAGGTGGATCGATGCGAGTTCAAAGTTAGCCTGGTCTACAGAGTGAGTTCAGGACATCCAGAGCTATGTAGAGAGACTATCTTAAAAACAAACAAACAAAAAATCCCAACACCCCCCAAAAACCAGTCCTCCTAAAAAGTTGATGTGCCAAATTGACAACAGTGTACATCACACTGGTTCTGCAGAGTTGAAGCAGAAATATCATGTCCGATCAGTAATACACACTAAGCACAGAGAAGTCAAGCCCTTTAGATCCCGTCATTGAAATGAACTCAATGAATGAAGCAATTTGATACAATAGAATGTTTCCTGACACATTGAGAAATTGAATACCGAGTCTTGAGGATGGGTTTCCTAACTTGTAGTCAACTTCCCCTTGAGGGAGAGCAGGCTTTCTCATTGCATCAGCACATATTAATTACACGTGACAGTGCGTTTCGTATGACATGCTTCTGATAACTTTTATTCTCATTACTCTGCTCCCACTGATCCTTTCTCTTTCCAACTTGTCCTTGTACTTTTCTGTCATGTGTGTGAGTGTGTGACAAGGACTGGGTGTCCTAGTCCAGGTCACTGCTGCTGTGTGACAGAACACCATGACCAGGGTCACTGCTGCTGTGTGACAGAACACCATGACCAGGGTCACTGCTGCTGTGTGACAGAACACTATGACCAGGGTCACTGCTGCTGTGTGACAGAACACCATGACCAGGGTCACTGCTGCTGTGTGACAGAACACTATGACCAGGGTCACTGCTGCTGTGTGACTGAACACCATGACCAGGGTCACTGCTGCTGTGACAGAACACCATGACCAGGGTCACTGTTGCTGTGTGACAGAACACTATGACCAGGGTCACTGCTGCTGTGTGACTGAACACCATGACCAGGGTCACTGCTGCTGTGACAGAACACCATGACCAGGGTCACTGTTGCTGTGTGACAGAACACTATGACCAGGGTCACTGCTGCTGTGTGACTGAACACCATGACCAGGGTCACTGCTGCTGTGACTGAACACCATGACCAGGGTCACTGTTGCTGTGTGACAGAACACCATGACCAGGGTCACTGCTGCTGTGTGACAGAACACCATGACCAGGGTCACTGCTGCTGTGACAGGAGCCTGGAGGCAGGAGCTGATGCCAAGGCCATGGAGGGTGCTGCTCGGTGATTTGCTTCCCATAACTTGCTCAGTGTGCTGTTTTATAGAATCCAGGGATGGCACCAACCACGATGGGCTGGACCCTCCACACTAATTAGAAAATGGATGACTCTAGCTGTGTCAAGTTGACTTAGCCAGTACACTGTTTTTATACTTCCAAATTGGTTCTTTTTGTTTGTTTGTTTGTTTGTTTTTTGGTTTTTTGAGACAGGGTTTCTCTGTGTAGCCCTGGCTGTCCTGGAACTCACTCTGTAGACCAGGCTGGCCTTGAACTCAGAAATCTGCCTGCCTCTGCCTCTCAAGTGCTGGGATTAAAGGTGTGTGCCACCACGCCCAGCCAAATTGGTTCTTTTTAAATGTGTTTTCTTTAAGAATAAACAGGGGCCTAGTGTGTATTTACCGAAGATCTTTAACTCTCCATCTCTAAGATTGTTTTTTTGCTTGAACAGTAAAGAAATGCAGAATAGCAATGATAATAATAGTTCTAGATTTTAAAATCTCTGAGGGTCTGGTAGGATGGCCCAGTAGGTAAAGGCGTTTGCTGCTACATCTGATGACCCAGGTTCCATTCCCGGAAACCACATGATGTATGGAGAGACCAGACTCCAGAAAGCTGTCCTCCAATCCTCATGTGTGCAATCTGAGTGTCGGTGTAACTTAAACCTCTATGAATGTAGACATATCTGGGGTATGTACTGCTTTGAATAATTTTAGAATCTCAACCGTAAATGACAGATCTGTGTTTATTCTTGGAGAGTTAAGTGGAATGCTACATGCTACGGAGACTGGGATCTGTATCTTAGCCTCCCTAGACACTGAGATTTGAGGAGGAGAGTACCAACCTACATTAATGAGGGTTGAGCTGTTGCTATGTCAAAATCCAATTTTCCTTGATTCCTAGTAATCACTAATCTTTCAAAGAAGCCAGCAGACATGATGTCTGAGGATGATGTCACAGTGAAGTCTCCCAGCACCTAACATTGTTCCTGAATTTGTCTTTTTTTTTTTTTTGCAGCATTTGTTGTTGCTGGTCTTAACTTTCTTTTCTAGAAATAGTGTCTGGTTTGAAATTATCTCCAGGCACAAGAGTATTTCTCCTCTACTGCATGCCGTGGGAATGGTAGATTTTCTTGTTTCTCAGGTAGCCCACACTGACTTTGAACACAGGATCCTTCAGCCTGCCTGGTGCTGGAATTACAGGTGTGTGTATCACACTGGGCTGTCTCCACTCTTGTTCTCTTTCTTTTCTTTTTCCTATTTAGACTTTGTATGTGTGAGTGTTTGTATGTATGTATGTATGCATGTACCAGGTGTGTGCCTGGTACCTGTGGAGGCCAGAGGAGGACGTTGGATCCCCTGAACTGGAGTTACAGATGGTTGTGAGCCACAGCATGAGGTACCAAGCAGTGAGTACTTTTAACTGCTGAGTTTCCTCCCCAACTTCACTTTCTACTCCTAACTGCACCAATTTGGACAGAATACACACAATTATGGGCCTGAGGACAAGGAGAGCACCTTCCATGTCCCTGGGTGTAGGGAAAGAGGGCTCTGGTCCCAGCCCTTGGAGTTGGGGACAAGAGAATCTCTGTTTAGGGCCAACTCTGACTGTGAAGGAGACCCTGTCTTTCCACAGAGCAGACTCAGTGTCCTAAGAGTGGAGATTGCACTGTACTATCAAAGCTCACATATGAAAATCTGCATTTTTCTTTGGTTATTTTTCTCCCATGGTTCTGTGAATCAAGCCAGACCCTCACCGGTGCTATGCTCTGTGGAGCTACTATCTGCAGCTGTTTCTTCCCCACCTAAGCCAGGCATGGCTATGTGCCTACAACTCCAGCTCTGTGTGAGGGATGGAGACAGGACTACTGGGGCCTGATAGCCACCAACCTAGCTCTGCTTCAGAGTGAAGTCCTGTCTCAAGGGAATATGGTTGAGAGTGATAAGCTCATAAGCTCAGGCTTTTTTGCAGGGGGAACACCCTCCTCTCAGTACGCACACAGCTTATACGCGCGTATACACACACACACACACACACACTATTAAGGGAAAAACTCCACAGAGAAAAGATGTGTACGTTTTGAGCCATGCATAGTGGCACACATTCGTCATCCCAGCACTCTGGATTGAAGGTAGGAGATGAAAATAGAAAGATCTCTAAATAGAGGCTAGCACTAATAAACAGTCTTTAAAAACTAACGCAAAGGGGAGTGGCTTGGTGGTTCAGAGCACCTGCTACTCTTCCAGAGGACCCAGGATAGGTTCTTAGCATTCACATTGAGCTGCTTACAAATTCCTGTAACTTCTGTGGCTGGGGAATTGTCTTCTGGTGTCTGTCACACACACACACACACACACACACACACACACACACACACACACACAGGATAAACAAATATCTTTTTAAATGCAGTCAACAAAAGTCCCTCAGCACTGTTCCCTTCATCAAAGGAGGGGTTTTTTTTTTTTTCTTGCTTTGGGGTGGAGTTTGGTTTGGATTTATTTTTTGAGTCAGGGTTTCACTGCATAGCCCTGGCTGGCTTGCAACTCAGAGATCTGCCTGCCCCTGCAGGCCTCTGCCTCTTCGTGCTGGCGTTCTCAGCTTGTGTACCCCACCACACCTGGCTATGATTTTCCTCATAGAAATTGTCAGATGCATAACAAAGTACACACGGGAGTAATGACCTCTGTATGCTCAGCACCTTGTCTTAACGGTCCTTACCATGAAGCTTAGTGCTTATACCTCTGCCAGTGCCCTCTGTACTCTCATTTTTTAAATAAAGGTAGATATTTTATGTGTATGGATGTTTGCCTGCATGCATTATGTGCAGCACGAGCTGTGTCTGGTGCCTGTAAAGGTCAGTGAAGGACATTAGATTTCCTGGAACTGGAGTTACAGAAAGTTGTAAATCCCCTTGTAGCTACTGTCAATCAAGCCCTGGTCCTCCTCAAGAGCAACAAATGTTCTTTACTGCTAAAGCATCTCTCCAGTCTTTGAACTGCTTTCTTTTTTCTTCATTCTCCCCCGTTGTCTATTTTATACATGTATACGATATAGTTTGGTCATGATCACCTCCATTTCCCCTCTACTTCTTCCCCTAACATAGTTCCCTTTGATACCTCATGCCCACCCTCACTCCCAACCAATGAGTTTTAGTTAGTTCTCCCTCTGTGCACATGGGTGTGGGATCCTACACTGAAGCATGGGCAACTTATCTATGGCCACACCCCCAAATAAGAAAGTCTTGCCCTCTTTGAGAGCTGTCACTGTCATTCTCACCTCACTTAGCCATGAGTTCCTGAGTGCAGCAGCCATGTCACATCCAGAAGATGGCATTTTGGAGCACTTCTTCACATCTCTTCCATGTTTCCTCTCTTCTGTGATGATCCCTGAGCCTTGGGGATGGGGATTTGCATACTTTTCCCATTTAATAAGAACAGTCGCTTACGCCCAGCACTTGGACCAGTTTGAGTTTCTGTATTGCCTGTTGCCTGTTGTACAAAGCTTCTCTGACAAAAGTTGATAGCAGCACAAATCTATGAATATAAATATAATATTTAGCAAGTAGTTTGACTGCATGCCCATTTAGCAGAACAGCAGCCGTAGGCCCTGTGAGGACGTGTGGTCTCCTCACGTGGCTTCTGCTCACCCTACAGGTGTGAGTTCCCTCCTGAGTAGTAGACTTCAGATCTGTTCAGAAAGCAGTTGGCTGTCACCACAGCCGTGGTGCCACTGTTGTACCAGTAGGTCTAGGGCTGAGACGACTGTCTCTTCTCTCCTTACAGAGCAGCCTACAGAGCACCTTCCAGCCCTAGGGAAGCTAGCCAAGGGGGCAGTTTCCTGACCAGTTCCAGATCAGTTTTTCTACATCCTGCATTGAAAATACACAATGTCTTGAGCATCAGCGTCCCATCACCTAGTTACGCCCATGGCCTGTGTTAATTGGCCTCTGGAGCCTCTCTGACTGAGCATTCTTTGAGGATCCCATGACTGGCACTGAACTTTTTGTTTAATAATGTATGTCTCCTGGGAGCAGCATGTAGAACGTCTCTGTTTAAACTCCTTTCATTTTTTTTTAAAATTAGCTTATAGGTGAACCTTTTTTCTAACGTTGTATCTGTTGTGGTAACTAATATTAATTGGGGTTCCTACCCAGCTTTGGATCTTCCAGTTCCCAGATAAACGACAAGAGCCCTTTATAATAAGCCTTTGTAGCATTAGGGCTGGGCAGATAGCAACTCTCTAAGGTATTTTCCACTTCCTTGTCAGTGACCCTGAGATATGACTTGCCATGTTCCACCTGAGCTGCTCTTCCTCTGATTGGCTGGTCATGTTCTCGTGATTTCTTTCCCCACTGTGGCGTCTTCTCTTCATCTTTCTCTCTTCTCATGTGGCTCTGCCTCAGCCCACAAGCCCGGGAACTGAAACCTCACCTACCTCTCTTCTGCCCAGTTAGAGGCTGTAGGCATCTTTGTAGACCAATCAGGATGACTTGGGGGCCTGGGTTACATAGCATCACTTGATATACATGAGGATCTGCTCATCCCTGAGCCACCCAGGGCCAGTGTTTAGCATTACGGTACCTAGCAGCCGACTAGACCTCAGCACACATCATTCTACATTTCCACTGGCAAACAAGTCACGTGCCAGCATTTGAGTTGTCAGTCATTTTAATCTTAGTGTTCTCATATGTACATATTCTTCAAAGGAAATTAAGATATATTTTATTCTGAGAGAGTTTTTTGTTATGTTTTGTTTTTTATTTTAGATTTATTTATTTATATATGTGAGTACACTGTAGCTGTCTTCAGACACACCAGAAGAGGGCGTCAGATCCAATTATAGATGGCTGTGAGCCACCTTGTGGCTGTTGGGAATTGAACTCAGGACCTCTGGAAGGGCAGTCAGAGCTCTTAGCTGCTGAGCCATCTCTCCAGCCCTATTCTGAGAGTTCTAGGGCTTGCCTCCAGATACTGGAAGTATACTGTAACTTGGTACATTTCAAAGCTTGAGCTAGAGTGAATGTTCAAAATTCTGAGTAATGCCCATAATATCCATAGTCAAAGTTCATGAGAGAAAGATTTTGCTAATTGTTTACATCAATTTTTTTTTTTTTTTTTTAGTCACGGTTTCCAAAATATTTCTCATGTATTTGTCCTTGTTTTGTTATGAGAATAGTATCTTGTAATGTAGGCCAGGCTAGCCTTGAGCTCAGTCCTTCCTCAGCTTTCTAGTAGCTGAGGTGTAGGCATATGCAGGCTTTCTTGTGTCCGTTAAGGAGCTGTAGAAGCTGTGGGTGGGTGTGACGTTACTTGCCTGTAAACCTGGCACTTGGAAGGTAAAGGTAATAGAGACAGAGATTCAGGGTCATCCTTGATGGCATATGGAGTTCAAGGCCAGTCTCGGCGAAGTGGTGAGACCCTGGGATTTTCTCAGTTTTTTAAACAAAACCAAACCAGAGGAGCTTGAAGAGATGGCTCAGTAGTTAAGGGTCTTTTGGAGGAACAGGGTTTGATTCCCAGAATGTACATGGCGGCTCATAACCATCTGTAACTTCAATTCCAGGTGATCTTCTACTCTCTTCTGACTTCCACAGATACCAAACAGGGAAGCAGTGCACAGACATGCATGCAGTCAAAACACCCATACTCATACATTTTTTTTTTAAGATTTATCTTATGTATGTGGGTACACTATTGCTGTCTTCAGACATGCCAGAAGAGGGCATCAGATCCCCATTACAGATGGTTGTCAGCCACCATGTGGCTGCTAGGAATTGAACCCAGGACCTCTGGAAGAGCATCCTGTGCTCTTAACCACTGAGCCATCTCTCCAGCCCCACATAAAAATTAAAACAAATAAAAAAGCAAAAAATGCATTGTTTCTCTTTACAGAAGATCAGCTCACGTGCTTATAAAGTTACTGTAGTTGCTTTCTGAGACCACATGATCTGCCTTCGAGTGCTGCTTTTTGTGTTGCTTTAACTAAATATCTAGTGCTAGATAATGAATAAAGAAAAGAGTACACTGTTCTGGGGTTAACATCTGCTTGGCTTTGGTTAGGGCTATTCAGTGGGTAACATCACATGGCAAGCACAAGTATGTATGAGCTTGATGAAAAAGTACGTTTTCATTCTTTTGTTTTTTAAGAGATGGGACTCTTGATATGTTTTCCTACTCTGGCCCTGAACTTACGGGCTTAAGTGGTCTTCCTGCCTCTGCCTCCTTAAGACTGG